>WNWK01010327.1:22500-70838 GCA_009830355.1 Cherax destructor | reverse complement strand
ATCTTTAGGCTCCCCAAATTTTTTTCCAAACTTCTGGGTTTCTGGAGCAGTTAATTGAATTTTCAATTATTTCTTATGGGAATATGGTTCAGTTTTAGGTGTGTTTCAGTTTTAGTGCATCCCTCAGAGACGGATTAAAAACACGAAAACCTGAGGGACCACTGTACAGTGGACCCCTGAGTTACGAGCACCTCGGAAATCGTACAATTATGTAAGTGCTTTTGTAAGTGTATTTTTGAGGGTCTGAAATGGAATAACCTACTTGACATTATTCCTTAAGGGAGAAAATTCGTTCGGTAATGGCACTTGCGCAGCTTTCTGGAATGAATTATGCTCGTAACTCGGGGTCCACTGTATTTCTTATGGGAAAATTAGTTTCGTATACGTCCTGTTTGGTATAAGTCCAAGGTCCTGGACGGATTAAGGACGTATACCAAGGTACCACTGTATTTTAATTTGCTGGGAAGGGATGCATTTATCATGTAAATTCCTGATAAAATACTGTATGTGGTGCCTAAGCAGTATAGGATGTCCATAATGTATTTTAAAAGAAAAACTAGTGAAATTTTATTTCCAAGGATGCATTTGCAGTTGTATATATAAATAGTCTAAGGAAAAATAGGTTGTCCTTACTAAATCTTTCTGCTGAATGCATCTATATCAATAAGCAGAGGATTAATGAAGTTCATTTCAACACAATCTTGACTGCTATCTTCCTTTACTTTTCTCTAAAACTAATTTTTTACATGTTTACTTTTGTTAAGACTACTCGTTACATGTTTTGCTTAATACTATACATACAACTTTCAATGAAAGTTCCTTGTTAAACCCCTAATTTAAAATAACTTACTGTAATAAGGTTAAGACATTTTACACATTACTTTCTGATTTTCAAGGAAGTATGAATAGGTTAACCCTTTCAGGGTCTAGACCCCAATCTGAAAATTGTTCACAGGGTCCAAAAATTTAAAAAAAAAAAAAAAATTCTTATGAAATGGTAGAGAATCTTTTCTGAAGGTAATAAAACAAAAAGTATGAAATTAGATGGAAAATTGATGAAATTACATTCGCAAATTTTGCTGCATCCCAATTTATACCAATTACATTATTCCAGTCGACCAAATTCTTAGCTATTTCACTAGTATTACTTTTATTTTATCGATTGAGCATAAGAAATTGCCCAATCAACCATTTCAACTACCCAATAAAGTGATTGGAAATTGGTAATTTGGCCAATTTCACATAAAGTTCAAAATATTCCAATTTCAAAATAGGGTTCAGAATAAACAATGCAGACATTCCTGGCACTAAAATAACATTTCCTCTCTTTAATAGTTATGTTTCCAGGCTTTACAAATGAATTTCATTTTTATTTTTTATTCACATAATGAATATTCACACCAAAAAATAGAAGATTTACTGTTATGATTGTACAGTCATCCCTCGGTTTTCGGTTTTAATCCGTTCCAGATGGATCGGCTAAAACCAAAATCGGCGAAAACCAAAGCTATTTTTCCCATAAGAAATAATGGAAATTCAATTAACCCGTTCCAGAATTCCAGAAGTTTGGAAAAAAAAAAATTTGGGGGCCTTAAAGATATATTTACATGCACAAAGAATGAACTCTATGTGGCACTTACCTTTATTGAAGACTGATGTTGCTGGATGGAAGAGAGGAGGAGTGAGAGGAAGAGACCTATTTTTGGAAGGGAATCCTTCCATAAGGAATTTAGGTACCAAGTCCTTATCTGGGGTCACTTCCCTGCATGCCTGCTACACTCCTGCATACCTGCTACACTCCTGCATACCTGCTACACTCCCTGCATACCTGCTACACTCCCTGCATACATGCTACACTCCCTGCATACATGCTACACTCCCTGCATACATGCTACACTCCCTGCATACCTGCTACACTCCCTGCATACATGCTACACTCCCTGCATACATGCTACACTCCCTGCATACATGCTACACTCCCTGCATACCTGCTACACTCCCCGCATACCTGCTACACTCCCTGCATACCTGCTACACTCCCTGCATACCTGCTACACTCCCTGCATACCTGCTACACTCCCTGCATACATGCTACACTCCCTGCATACCTGCTACACTCCCTGCATACCTGCTACACTCCCTGCATACATGCTACACTCCCTGCATACCTGCTACACTCCCTGCATACCTGCTACACTCCCTGCATACCTGCTACACTCCTGCATACATGCTACACTCCCTGCATACCTGCTACACTCCTGCATACCTGCTACACTCCCTGCATACCTGCTACACTCCTGCATACCTGCTACACTCCTGATCCTGCTACACTCCCTGCATACCTGCTACACTCCCTGCATACCTGCTACAGTCCCTCCATACATGCTACACTCCTTGCATATCTGCTACACTCCCTGCATGCCTGCTACACTCCCTGCATGCCTGCTACTCCTGCATACCTGCTACACTCCCTGCATACCTGCTACAGTCCCTCCATACATGCTACACTCCTGCATATCTGCTACACTCCTGCATGCCTGCTACCTCCCTGCATGCCTGCTACACTCTTAAACTCCATCGTGTTTCTCACTTTCTTTACCAAAGGACTTGCACTAGGAGCTTTCTTTGGGCCCATGGTAGCTTATTTAGTAGTCACACACAATAATCAAGGGCCAAAATCAATGAATTGTTAATAAATGTTTTGTATGAACTCCTGGGGTGATGTTCACTCAAGCATAAACAATGCTAGACTGCGTGACAATGTGCGTGGAAGGTGCTGGGGGGGAGCGTGGGTGGCGGGCCTACGGCCTTTGTATGCGCGCGGCACTGGTGGACAGGTCCCATACGGTCGGCGAAAACTAAAACAATCGGCGAAAACTCAGACAAATTTTCCCTGAAAAAAGTCGGCGAAAACCAAAATCGGCGAAAACTGGGACAATCGAAAACCAAGGGATGACTGTATAAATAATATCATTGCATTCATTAACACACATTAGACTCACCAGCTGACATGTATTGGACATGTGACGTCATTTGTTTACTCTTGAACATTGGCAAAAATTGAACATTCCGCTACTTTGAGTTGTTTCAGTTTCATCTCTATTTCTGTAATATATCTTTCTTTCTATCAAATGAGACCAAGAAACTGTGAATACAACAGTAAAAAAACATACAAA
The DNA here is from genome assembly GCA_009830355.1 of Cherax destructor. NCBI lineage: Eukaryota > Metazoa > Arthropoda > Malacostraca > Decapoda > Parastacidae > Cherax > Cherax destructor. The sequence goes on along the minus strand of WNWK01010327.1, from coordinate 67,662 downwards.
TATACACAGCAAAGTCACTGTTTTAATCCAAAAACATGGTCGCAGTTTTTTTTTCTCATTATGCAGTGTGTGCTGCAGAATTTGTTTTATATGGTGCACACTTACCACATAAGAACATAAGAAAGAAGGAACACTGCAGCAAGCCTACTGGCCCATGTGAGGCAGGTCCAATTCATCCACCAGCTTAAGCCAATGGCTTAAGGTAGTCAGGTCAGGTCCCATTCACTAAGGAAGGAGCACAGCAAAGGACCTAGTAGCACAAGCTTGTCAGGTCCAACTCACACCCACACTCACCCACTCATGTATTTATCTAACCTATTTTTAAAACTACACAACGTCTTAGCATTCTCTCATATCTAGGCCCAAATTTACCTCTCACAGCTATCTGAGTGAGCTGAGCTCATGGTGTAGTACTACAGCTTGCACCCTGCCGTCAAAGCCATAGAAATATGGGACAGACCCTCAAAGGGTTAACAAATATATTTAATAAATACAGCCTCTCCTCACTTAGTAACATACAGTGGACCCCTGGTTAGCGATGGCGTCAGATACCGATAAAAACTGTTAACGATACATTTTTACGTCAAAATATTGACTCCGTTTACGATGATCTACTCGGCTTACGATATTCGTCCTGGACGCGTACTCGTGGCCCAGCTGTGCGGGCACTCCAGGGAGCGTCAATGTGCTATTGTTTACAAGCGAGAGCAACCACCACCCACTCCACCCATGCATTCATACCAGTATATTGTCATTATTCCACTGTTTTTAGTGCTTGCAACTGCTAAATAAGCTACCATGGGTCCAAAGAAAGCTCCTAGTGCCAGCCCTGTGGTAAAGAGGCTCAGAAATACAGTAGAACTGAAGAAGGAGATAATAACAAAATATGAAAGTGGAGTGCGTATCACTGAGCTGGCCAGGCTGTATGGTAAAGCCTATTCTACCATCGCTACCATTGTGGCCAAGGGAAATACACGTAAAATCAAGGAAGCTGTTGTTGCGAAAGGTGCATATGTGATCACAAAACAGAGATCGCAAGTGCTGGAAGATGTGGAAAATTTGTTGTTGGTGTGGATCAACGAGAAACAGTTAGCAGGAGAGTGTTTCGCAGGCAATAATATGTGAAAAAGCAAGGCAGTTGCATGATGATCTCATCAAGAAAATGCCTGCAACGAGTGCTGAAGTGAACGAATTTAAAGCCAGCAAAGGCTGGTTTGAAACATTTAAGAAGCGAAGTGGCATACATAGTGTTGTGAGGCATGGTGAGGCAGCCAGTTCTGACAAAAGTGCGGCTGAAAATTATGTGCAGGAATTCCAGGGGTACATAGAGGCTGAACAATTCCAACCCCAACAAGTGTTCAATTGTGACGAAACAGTCCTGTTTTGGAAGAAAATGCCAAACAGAACCTTCATTACACAGGAGGAAAAGGCACTCCCAGGACATAAGCCTATGAAAGACAGGCTAACTTTGATGCTTTGTGCTAATGCCAGTTAAATTAGTATATCATTAACATTATTCAAATATCCTATATCACTGTAAAAATTCCTGTAAACACTTGCACATAATTGTGTTAATCCATTAGCAAGTAAGACTTTAATCTAATACCATATCATTAAGTTTAGCATAATCTATTGTTCTCAAGTCTAGTTATAGAATCACACTAAATCCTATGATTACAGGCATTGATCCTGATATCAACCTATTATTAAATGACTTACATGACTCCAACAGCAACTGTAACTATTACACAGCTGATCAAGCAAAGACATTACTCAGAGCCAACAATAACTTAACTATCTTCAATTACAATGTTAGATCTTTGAGCAAACATTATGATGACCTCACAGCACTACTCCAATCCCTACAGTCCAATATGTCAATCATCACACTCACTGAGACCTGGCTAAAGCCTGATACTACAGGTGTCTATGCCATCCCAGGTTACACAGCCATTCACAACTGTAGGACAGACCAGCGAGTGGGTGGAACAGCAATATATTATACAGATCAACTCGAATGTATCAAAAACTCTTGTACAAGGGATGAACATGGAGAATATATTATAGCTAAATTTAAATCAAAAGACCTGCAAAAACCCCTCACAGTGATAAACATCTACAGATTACCACAGTCAAACATCCGCCACTTTAGTGAAAAACTAGGAAACCTGATAATCGATTCACGCCTTAACAAAGATCATTTGTTGCTCACAGGAGATTTCAACATAAATCTCCTACATGACCAAGACCCGCAGGTAACTGAATTCACAAACACTATGAGCAACTGCTTATTACTACCAACAATATCAAAACCTACAAGAATCTCCGATAATAGTACCTCGTTACTAGACCACATCTGGACTAACACAATATCCCCTCTAAAATCAGGCATAATCACAGAAAACACCACAGACCACTACCCTACCTTTCTCATAACTAACCTAGGCATTCTGCCCCAAGAAATTGCAAAAGTTACCTTCAGACTACATAATGAGTCTGCTGTTAATAATTTTATATCAGCTATGACGAACATTGACTGGTTTAATAAATTGGAAACACATTCAGATACTAATAAATGCATCAAGAACTTTCTTAAAAAAACACACAACCTCTATAACAGACATTACCCGAAAAAAACTAAACAGATCACAGCTAAGAGACTTAACAATCCCTGGCTAACACCCAGCATCCTTAAATCCATAAACAAGAGGCACCAATATGAAAACAATATAGAAGGGTCTAATAACCAGAGAACAATCCAAACGCTACTCATCAATCCTTACTAGCCTGATAAGAAGGTCCAAAAATTGTATTATGAGAACAGACTCCAGACCGTAAAGGTGATATGAAAAGACCTGGAAAACCCTATCTACAATTCTAGGAAATAAAAAGATATCCATGAACAATACCATCAAATTATCAAAAACAGACGAACCCCTACTCTCACCAACTGAGACAGCAAACAGACTTAATGTTTTCTTCTCCACCATAGGAAAGAATCTAGCGAGTAAAATCCCAAGCTCGAACACTCGTCCACATATAAATTTGTTGAGTCAGGGCGCAGCTGCTGTCAAAATGACATATTATACCACCACTCACCACCCTCACTGCCTTGTCAACAACCATGGGGTCCCATGCTCTTCTTCCCCACAGTCTTTCCTACCTACTTACGTACCTACTTACGTACCTACTTGCTTACCTACTTGCTTACCTACTTGCTTACCTACCTACTTGCCTACCTACTTACTTACCTACCAACCTATTGCTATTGTTCTATAATATATATACACATATATAATGACTGGACACTTTCCATCAACTTCCCTTAGGCTTGAAGCTGTGTGTGTGTGGACATCTAAATTTGCTGAGTAAGGGTAAGGTAGCTGTCAAAATGACATATTATACCATTACTGACCACCCTCACTGCTGTCACCTTTTGTGTTGACACCACCCTCACTGCTGTCAACACAAAAGGGGTTGCATGTCTTCTTCCCCACACCCTCCTTCCTAGCTTCTTTCTTCCTTCATTCCTTCCTTCCTTTCTTACTTATTTCCTTCCTTCCTCTCATCTCTTCCTTCCTTCTTCTCATCTCTTCCTTCCTGCCTTCTTTTCTTCCTTCATTCATTCCTTCCTTTTTTTCTTCCTTCCTGGAATTCTTTCTTCTTTTGTTCCTTCCTTCCTCTCATCTCTCCTTCCTTTCTTTCTTTCTTCTTTTCTTCCTTCCTGGAATTCTTACTTCTTTTGTTCCTTCCTTCCTCTCATCTCTCCTTCCTTTCTTTCTTTCTTCTTTTCTTCCTTCCATTCCTCCTTCCTTCCTTCCTTTCATCTCTTCTTTCCTTCCTTCCATCTCTTCTTTCCTTCCTTCCTTCCTTACTTTCTTTCTTCCTTCCTTCCTTCCTTCTGGTATCCTGGGCATTGCTTTCGGTCACAAATTCCTCAAAACCATGAAATTCATCTTCAGAGACACTTCCATCTGTGTTAGAGCTATCACTGGGGAAGAGAAGAGTCCCAGATTCGCCGGGGAGTCTGGTATTTCTTACCGCTAGGCATGCTGAACATGGACTAGTGAAATGGCTTTCCCACAATGCACCACTGACTGCCCAATTTTTTTTATACTGAGCACACTGACCACACAGACCCATTCTCTCACATGTTGGCCTACCAGCTTTCTCCCACTTGATTTGAGGCCGCTAGAATTTAGGCATATAGATAGTACGTCCGAAACAGTGGCTCGTAAGACATATATATACGACCAAAACAGTCAAAGGGTTAAAGAATCGCCAGACACAGAGCTCCCTGGACAGATTTTTTGTTAGAGAGGGGTCCAGTGACTCTCAAGCTGGTCCTAGTGGCATTAAAAGAAAAAGGCCAGTAACCCCAGAAAAGAACTTGGAACCTGCAGTGTTAATGGAAGGGGATTCCCCTTCCAAACACTAGCATACTACTCCATCCTTTCCCCTCCTCCCATCTTCCACACATCAACAACTCTTCAATAAATGTAAGTGACATGTTATTGTACTATATTACACGTATTTCTTTATTGTTCATAAACTTGTGTGTAAATGCATGTCTTATGTTGTAAAAAAATATTTTATTTTACTACTTTTGGAAGTCTGGAACGGATTAATTTTATTTCCATTATTTCTTATGGGGAAAATAGAATCGGATAACGATATTTTCGGTTACAGATAAGCCCTCTGGGACGGATTAATATCGCTAACCGGGGTCCACTGTACTCATTTACTGACAACTCAGACTTACAAAAAGGCTTTCTGACCAGTATTCATATCTAAATAATGTATATTAGAGCTGATTTCCTCTATTCTGTTTATTACAATATACAGTACACTACTGTATAAACATTTAAAAATACAGCCTCTCCTCACTTAACGACGGAGTTCCGTTCCTGATACCACATCGTTAAGCGAATTCATCTCTAAGTGAGGAGCATACTATGATGCTGTGAGAATGATTACAAAACTCCTGCGCCAGGCAACACACCCCACGGCTATTTAAGAGCTTAAACCTGATTAACATATAAAATATCCACTTATATTATTGTGCCTACTACATACACAGAACATTATTCTCCAATATAAACCCTCCTCTCAAACTCCTTCTCGAGAACTACAATAGAACGCACTTGCATAACACAAGACACAAAACACTCTGATATCCCTCGTGTCCATCTCTCCCTATGTAAAAATGCAATGCATATTAAGGGCCTGAAGATCTGGAATTCATTGCTTGAAAATACAAAAGGGCCCATGCCTGCACACCAAGTCAAAGCCCTACTTAGAAATCACCTCATCTCCCAAAATTGCCAAACTTCATAAAATTATTTCAAATCCAAAATTTCCCACTCTCATTATGTATAATACTATGCTAAAATATAATTCTGTAACTTGTTATTCAACTACTTGTTAATTTAATTACAGTGGACCCCCGGTTTTCGTTATTTTTTCGTTCCAGAATGGTGTTCAAGTGCCATTACCAAACGAATTTATTCCCATAAGGAATAATGTAAAGTAGACTAGTCTTTTTAGACCCCCAAAAATACACTTACAAAAGCATTTAAAAAAATACACTTACATAAAAGGGCGAGTTTGGAGCAGGACGAACATCGGGGGTCCACTGTACTGTGAAACTGCTACTACCTCTGTTGATATCTAAAAAACAATGTTCAATTCGAATCAACTATGATATACAGTGGACCCCCGAGTAACGAGCATAATTAATTCCAGAAGGCTGCTCAAGTGCCATTACCGAACGAATTTTCTCCCTTAAGGAATAATGTCAAGTAGGTTAGTCCATTTCAGACCCCCAAAAATACACTTACAAAAGCACTTACAATATTATACAGTAGATCGTCATTTAGCACGAGATTATGTTGCACGTTATGGGTATTGCACGATTGAAGAATTGCGGCACATTATTATCTAACACGACGTAAAAATTATATTACACGGTTCGCGGGAGGGGAAAAAATCTTGAGCGCATGGTAGCCCGCGGTGGGTTAAACCATTGAGTCAGTGGGGGTCCTACTGAGGGTGACTATGAGCCACATCAAGTGCTTAATGCTGATGAGACAAGTGTTTTCTGGAAGAAAATGCCAACACAAACTTATATCAGTAAGCAAGAGAAAAGTGCACCAGGCTTCAAGACAGCAAAGGATCGCTTCACCTTGCTCCTTTGTGGTAATGCATCAAGTGATTTCAAGCGTAAGCCCAATCCTCGTGCTTAAGAGGAAAAGGGAATTTGTTTTTCCTTCCCACAAACTATAAGTTTATTCAGATACACGGGGCCAGGAGCTGAGTCTCGACCCCTGGAACCACAATTAGGTGAGTACAGTTACATTGATTATCATACATAGCAGCATATGTGTAGAGAACCTAGGATAACCCAAAAAAGTCAGACAGAATATAAATAAGTCACTCTGACTTTTTTGGGTTATCCTAGGTTCTCTACACATATGCTGCTATGTATGATAATCTTTGTAACTGTATCTGTGTATACCTGAATAAACTTACTTACAGTTTGCGGGAAGGAAAAACAAATTCCCATTCCCACAAGCGGCCCCCTTGTTGTGGTTCAGCGGACACCACACGCCTTCCCCAGCCACCCCGGACCCCACCATCCCAGCATTCGTATTTCATACGCATCAAAAAAAGTCCTCTGCTACAAGCCAGCTGTGTTTGTGAAGAATGAGAGAGAGTGAATTGTGTTTTGATCTTTAAATTACTATATCTTGTATCTGCCAAGCAATCATGACACCCAGTAGGCATACCAGTGTTGCTCAAAGTGGCAAGAAAAGGTATAAGCATTTAAGTCTTAGAATTAACGAAGAAAACAAATATATTAGACAAGACATAACCCGTGGCCGTAATGAAGTGTTACTTTGTACACATAAAAAGAGGTAAACATAAGTTTGTGTGACTGACTGACTGACTGACTTGACTGAATGACTGACTGATTTACTGAATGACTTGACTGACTTACTGAATGACTTGACTTGACTTACTGAAAGACTTGACTGACTTACTGAATGACTTGACTGACTTACTGAATGACTTGACTGACTTACTGAATGACTTGAATGACTTGACTTACTGAATGACTTGACTGACTTACTGAATGACTTACTGAATGGCTTGACTGACTTACTGAATGACTGACTGATTTACTGAATGACTTGACTGACTTACTGAATGACTTGACTGACTTACTGAATGACTTGACTGACTTACTGAATGACTTGACTGACTTACTGAATGACTTAAAGTTAGACACTCAGTACAATCATCGACTTCAGTTCCAGAACCTTTACTATCCACCTCAGCCCAGTAGGGCCACAGCATAACTCTCCACTCTCTTCACAATCATCCACAAACACCAGCACCCACAATTTAAGGTAAATACTATTATTTCTGTTACATTTTGTAGTCTTAAGCAGTAAAAACAACATAATACATCACAATAATGAACTACAATTTCATATTCACTTTTATTTTTGTAAGATCTGTTGGTCTAAAAAAAACTTGTTTGGCCTTTTTGGGGACTCCCAGGAACGTAACCCTATTTTTCTCATAAGTTCTTTTAATTATCTAACACGAAATTACCTAACACGACGTTTTCAGGAACGTAACTACCGTGCTAAATGACGATCTAATGTACTTACATAATTGTACGATTTCCGAGGTGCTCGTAACTCGGGGGTCCACTGTATATATCTAGTATTAAGTAGTCTGCAAAGCATTAGGTTTAGTCTGCCCGAAATGCCTCAGCATGATAGTGGCTTTCTTTGCACTTAGCAAATCAATATTGTAATTACACATTGTAAACTATTTATTAAGTAGGCTCCTTATAACATGTCAGTCCCACATTGTAAACTATGCAAAGAAATAAAAATTTGAATTTGAATCTCAACCATCTTTGATATTGTTTTAATGTCACCTTTGCACCATTTATAAAATTTCTGGTACACTTTTAAATGTTTATACAGTAGTGTACAGTATATTGAAATAAAAAGAATAGAGAAAATCAGCTCTAATATACATTATTTAGATATGAATACTGGTCTGAGAGCCCGTCGTAAGTCCGAGGCGTCGGTAAATGAGTATGCCGTTAAGTGAGGAGAGGCTGTATACTAAAAATGTTATAAATAGTGCAAAGGTGACATTAAAACAATATCAAAGACGGCTGACACAATCCCACTACCATTATACAGTAGACCCTCATTTAGCACGGTAGTTACGGTCCTGAAAACATCGTGTTAGGTAAAATCGTGTTAGATAATTAAAAGAACTTATGGGAAAAATAGGGTTACAGTCCTGAGAGTCCCCAAAAAGCCAAACAAGTTTTTTTTCGACCAACAGATCTTACAAATATAAAAGAGAATATGTAATTGTAGTTCATTATCATGATGTATTATGTTGTTTTTACTGCTTAAGACTACAAATGTAACAGAAATAATAGTATTTACCTTAAATTGTGGGTGCTGGTGTTTATGGATGATTGTGAAGAGAGTGGAGAGTTATGCTGTGGCCCTACTGGGCTGAGGTGGATAGTAGAGATTCTGGAACTGAAGTCGATAGTTGTACTGAGTGTCTCTAACTTTAATAAAGTCATTCAGTAAGTCAGTCCATTCAGTAAGTCAGTTAAGTCATTCAGTATCATTCAGTAAGTCAGTCAGTCAAGTCATTCATTAAGTCAGTCAGTCAAGTCATTCATTAATTCAGTCAGTCAAGTCATTCATTAAGTCAGTCAGTCAAGTCATTCATTAAGTCAGTCAGTCAAGTCGTTCAGTAAGTCAGTCAGTCAAGTCATTCAGTAAGTCAGTCAGTCAAGTCATTCAGTAAGTCAGTCAGTCAAGTCATTCAGTAAGTCAGTCAAGTCATTCAGTAAGTCAGTCAAGTCATTCAGTAAGTCAGTCAAGTCATTCAGTAAGTCAGTCAAGTCATTCAGTAAGTCAGTCAAGTCATTCAGTAAGTCAGTCAAAACATTCAGTAAGTCAGTCAAAACATTCAGTAAGTGAGTCAAAACATTCAGTAAGTCATTCAAGACTTACCTACCGCAGGCGACCGCACATTCAAAATTTTTCCCCTACAACGAATCGCGTAATATAAGGTTTACGTCGTGTTAGATAAAAATGTGCCGCAATTCTTCAATCACGTAATACCCAAAACGCGCAACATAAAGTCGTGCTAAATGAGGGTCTACTGTAGTACGCTCCTTCCTTAGCGACGAATTCGTCTACCAACACGGTCTTAGGAACGAAACTCCATCGTTAAGTGAGGAGAAGCTGTACTAAATGACAATATTTAGACCAATGGAAAACAATGAATTGATTTTTTATTTCAAATACGTATTTTCTAATAAAAAATCTCCTAACGGTTACTTTATAAATCTTTACACAATGATTGATATATTTTATCTTCAAAGCTGCACTGCTTTGAAGAAATCAGATAAGAGTAAGATGGTGAGGGTATCAAGCAATTTAGATAAAGAAAAATTAGATATCACATTGGAGGGAAGGAGTATGGAAGAAGTGAATGTTTTCAGATATTTGGGAGTTGACTTGTCAGCAGAAGGGTTTATGAAGGATGAGGTTAACCATAGAACTGATGAAGGAAAAAAGGTGAGTGGTGCATTGAGGTATCTGTGGAGACAAAAAAAAAATCATATGGGTGTGAAGCATGGGTTGTAAATGCTGCAGCGAGGAGGAGGCTGGAGGCAGTGGAGATGTCGTGTCTAAGGGCAATGTGTGGTGTAAATATTATGCAGAGAATTCATAGAGTAGAAATTAGGAAGAGGTGTGTAGTTACTAAAAGTATTAGTCAGAGAGCTGAAGAGGGGTTGTTGAGGTGGTTTGGTCATTTAGAGAGAATGCAACAAAGTAGAATGACTTGGAAAGTGTATAAATCTGTGTGAGCGTGTTAGATAGGAGTGAACAGACAAATAGTTTTTGGGACTTGACGAGCTGTTGGAGTGTGAGAAGGGTAATATATTATAAAGGGATTCAGGAAAACTAGTTAGCTGGACTTGAGTCCTGGAAATGGGAAGTACAATGCCTGCACTTTAAAGGAGAGGTTTGGGATATTGGCAGTTTGGAGGGACATCTAAACTGTTGTATCTGAGTGCCTCTGCGAAGACAGTGATTATGTATGAGTGATGGTGAAAGTGTTGAATGATGATGAGAATTTTTTTTCTTTCTTTTTGGGTCACCCTGCCGACGTGTTAAAAAAAATTGAATACCATCAAAATTAGCTGATACTCACAGATACTAAATTTTTGACTGATACCTATACCCTCAAAATAGCTGATACCAATACATGGGACATCCCTACTGGTTTCATACTGTAGTCATACCTGATATTCACATCTGAAGTGCTAATTTAGCCTTCTAAAAGAAAAATGCTAAGATCCCCATTATCACTGCAGGCATCTGCAGTCCATATCTGACTACATTTATAAACTAGTAGTCCTTTTATCTCATTTGCAACTAATAAATGGATTAAAATATGATAAAACTATTCACAGTAAAATACAAACCTGTGGGGAATTAAATGCGCTTCCTGCCTCTGATGCTGTGTCTGTGCTTGGAGTGGAAGGGGGACCAGGTGATGTCTCTATGGTTAAAGGTGTGGCATAATCTGGTGGTGCAGAGATCCTACCCACAGATGGCATACCAAGGAGCTGATAAAAAAAAAAGGAACATGTCAAAGAAATAAAAAAGTTAGAAACAACAGACAAATAATTAAAGGCTTCTAAAATTCCCATTTATGGCTGTGAAAGAGCAAAGATATGACTTGGAAGAAAAAGAACCACCTTATTCCCACATGTATTCAAGCTGGGAAATAAAAATATTAATCTTCGTCCCAAAAACGACAAAGATCTACGATGGCCAAGGATTATGAATCCAACCTCATAAGTTCAGAAACTACAACCCACCACAAAAGAACTACAGGTAAATGTGAAATAAATACTAGTAGTGTTTCAGGAAGGCTAAAACATTTTAGAAAATATGCCTAGCCACTGTCATGAACCCTTTTCAGATGAGAAACAAGCACTAAACCTGTTTGTTGGATTCTTTAGAGGCATACTGCATCATAAATAATTTATGAAAACACCTTTGGTGAGCTACACAGAGAATATCAAATGAGTGTCAAGTCTGCATATAATGTTGGGAAAGCAAGCATCAATGACAAGATCCAGGGGTTGCACACTTGAAATTAGGCTTCAACATTGACTCAGGTGAGGTGGACAAGGAACACACTGCTAACGGAGTAAAAGACTTGTAACTGCAAATGAGAGAACAAGTATACTCTCAGAGATAACTGGACTCCAGAAGCATAGGAAGCTGGTTCCATTTTAAGTCAATGAATTACTGCTTGTACAGTATCATCTAATATCCAACTTCTTTGGGCTAATTAAATTAATCATCATTCTCTTTGCCTAAATCATAGTTTATCACATTTATTATCAAGGTCCATTTTTATCAAGTGGACATGGAAAATCTACATTTAAAAATTCTTCCTTCCTTTCTAGTTACAGTAATTTCCATATTAATTGGAACAGTGATGAAATAAGACATTTATTTGGAAAATTAAAGTTTATTTGAAAAATACATGGCAATGATATGACATAATCAATTTAATAAGAGATATTGACTACCCTTTGCTTTTATAAGCATTGCTACACACTTTGGCGTAGAATCGACCAATGTTGAACACGTCCTATGAGGAGAGGTTAAAGGAAATCGATCTGATGACACTGGAGGATAGTAGAGATAGGGGGAATATGATAACGACATATAAAATACTGAGAGGAATCGACAAGGTGGACAGAGACAGGATGTTCCAGAGATGGGACACAGCAACAAGAGGTCCCAATTGGAAATTGAAGACTCAGATGAGTCACAGGGATGTTAGGAAGTATTTCTTCAGTCACAGAGTTGTCAGGAAGTGGAATAGTCTGGAAAGTGATGTAGTGGAGGCAAGATCCATACATAGCTTTAAGAAGAGGTACAATAAAGCTCATGGAGCAGGGAGAGTGATCTAGTAGCGACCAGTGAAGAGGCAAGGCCAGGAGCTGTGATTTGACCCCTGCAACCACAATTAGGTGGATACAATTAGGTGAGTACATTTTGGCAAGTTCTTCATCATGGTACTAGGTCTTAATAACAGCAGCAATTAGCTTCTCCACAGCTGAACCGTCCTGTTTCGTGATCTTGTGTTTGGTTATTGTCCATAGATTCTCAATTGGGATGAGGTCATTAAAATTTCCAGGCCAATTTAGAACACTTGGCACACTCTCTTTGAAGAATGTCATTATTTTTCTGGGAAGTGTGGAATGGAGCAAGATCCTGTTGGAAAATGCCTTCTCCATCAGGAAAGTTTCTATCCACAATGGGAAGCAAATGAGTTCCCAGGATTTCCTTGTATTTGTCACTGTTCATCGTTCCCTCAACTATAACAAACCATCCAGGGCCCTTAGCAGTAAAACTACCCAAAAATGTCTTCTTAGGTGGGTGTTCTGGCACTTGTTGAATGTGTCCATTCCAAAGAGGTTTGCCTTTGCTCCATCTCACTACAGCTGATCTGTACCTATGTATTTCAAAATGCGCCACATCTGAAAATATAACTTTTCTCCATTCATCTATTCTCCGTCAGTTATGATTGAGTGCCCACAGCAGCTGTTTTTCTTAAAAGGAGCAGTCAATAATCGTTTCTTTACCAGCTTACTGGCAGTTCTGCCAACTTTAAGGAGCCTTCATCAAGCAGTTGAAGAATCAACATTTACACCAACTGAAGCCAAATTTCTTTGTAGATCTTTGATGGTTTTCCTGGGCTCCTTCACACTATTTCTTATGATAACCTTGTCTTGTAAGGTGTTGTTTTTTGCTTTCTCCCACATCTTCCTCGATGCAGTGCTCCATCCTTGATAATATTGCACCAGTTAAAGAGGTTAGAATTAAACGAGGAACTGAACCCTGGATGACTACTGAGATACAGTGGACCCTCGAGTTTCGGTCATAATTCATTCCAGAAGGCTGCTCAAGCGCCATTACCGAACGAATTTACTCCCTTAAGGAATAATGTCAAGTAGGTTAGTCCATTTCAGACCCCCAAAAATACACTTACAAAAGCACTTACAATATTACACTTACATAATTGTATGATTTCCGAGGTGATCGAAACTTGGGGGTCCACTGTATTAGATAATATGAAACTCAGAGACCAGTTGCTAAAAAGATTTAAGGCAAACAGACAGGACATTGCAGCACTAAATGAATTCTAAAGGGTGAGGAACAGAGTGCAGAGGCTTATAAAAGGTGCAAAGGCAAGGCACTATCATTGCTCAAAAATCGAAGAGTACAAGAATAACCCTAGAAAGCTCTGGCAACAACTAAAACAGTTGGGGTATAGCCATAAACCCGTAGACAGATCTAACATAGTACTAAATGTCGATAACAAGGAATGCCACGAAACAACTAAAGTGGCAAATTGTTTTAATTCATACTACACAACTGTCGTATCAACACTAGTAAGTAAACTACCAGCTGCATCAAATACCTTTAACACAGATTGTGATAAGTTTAAAACATACTACAGTGGTTCCTCGACTTTCGGTCGGTCCGACTATCGGTGATTTCGAGTTTCGATGGCTTTTTTCGGTCAAATTTTCCCTCGCCAACCGGTCATTCCCTCGACTATCGGTCCGGGTATCAGACCTGTCCGCCTGCCCGTGCTTGCGCGCCTCGCCGTGCAGGCGTCGTGAGCCAGTCTAGTGTTGTTTACCATTGAGAGAACATTACCCAGCGCACTCATTCAAACATTTCACAATAAATTTATTGTGTTTATTGCTGGTTTAGTGATTGTCACTGTGAAATAAGTCACCATGGGTCCAAAGAAGCTTCACAAGTTGATAAAGGCTATAGCACCAGCCAGCAATAAAGTGTAGCAAGTAAGTTAAGCGATTAAGCGATAGAAAATGATGACACGAAACTTAACTCCTACATTGTTGTTTGAGGAGTATAAGGGCACTGAGTCCAGAGCTGCCCTCTGCCACCATCTCCTCCAAGGTAAGTGTAAATATTTCTTATTTATATAAGTGTGAATATTTCTTATTTATAAATTAAAGTGTAAATATTTCTTATTTATAAATTAAAGTGTAAATATTTCTTATTTATAAATTAAAGTGTAAATATTTCTTATTTATAAATTAAAGTGTAAATATTTCTTATTTATAAATTACGTACACATTGTTTGTGTGAATACTGGTGGTGGCTTTGCTGGAAGTCCCACCACCACCACCACTATATGTACTGCTTATGGTCAGTGGCCCTTATAACCCAACAACAACACACTACCAGCAGTCCTTACATTCGTAATGACATGTTTTATTCATTCTAGAGTTTATATCATGTTTCTATGTTATTAATATTGTTTATTATGTCGTATTAGATGAATTGTGCTAGATAAATAAGCTGCAGAGTTGATATTATTGTCATATTGAAGGACTATCTTGTCCTGCCTCCAAACAAACTCTCCTGACTCTCTCATATGCCAACAAGAGTCTTCAATAAAGGTAAAACTGATTTAACTGTTCATTTGTCCATTATAATTAGTGCATTATATTTATTTCTCAATGTTTTCTGTATGTAAAACTATAGTATTTATTCTTTAAAAAATGATTTTTTTGTGAATATTTTTGAGTGGAAATGGATTAATTGTATTTACATTATTTCTTATGGGAAATAAGGTTTCGACTTTCGAGGAATTCAATTTAAGGTCTAGCTCCTGGAACGGATCATGACCGAAAGTCGAGGGACCACTGTATACCAATAAAGGAGCAACCTCAAACAGTTGTCAACTAGTAAGTGTATCTCATGACTTCGTGAAAAAAGAACTAAGCAGGTTAAACCCAACTAAGACCACCAGCCCAAATAACATCTCGTGTAAGTTCCTAAAAGATAGTGCCTCTGAATTGACAATCCCCATTGCTCACATAATAAATTTGTCAATCACCACTAATACCGTACCAGAGGGGTTCAAGGAGGCCAGAGTTACTCCTATCTTCAAGAAAAATAGTATGTCTGATGTCAGCAACTATAGGCCTGCTAGTATATTCATTGTAATATCCAAAATTCTAGAGAGGGCAGTGTACAGTGCACCCTTGGTTTTCGTCGATAATTCTTTCCAGAAGGCTGTTCAAGTGTCGTTACCGAATGAATTTGTTCCCATAAGGATGACTGTAAATTAGATTAGTCGTTTCAGACCCCCAAAAATACACTTACAAAAGCACTTACAAAAATACACTTACATAATTGTTCGAGTTGAGAGCTGTACGAAAACCAAGGATCCACTGTACTGTCAAGTAGTTAAGTATCTTAATGACAGAGACCCACATAAGAGATCACTTGGACAATGAAATATGGATCCCAGGCTACAACCTATACAGATGTGACAGAGTGAACAGGCAAAAAGGGGGGATTGGCCTGTATATCACAGAGTCACTTATATGTTCAGAACTACTAAATGCCTCAAATGATGTAGTTGAAGTATTAGCAATAAAGATCGAGAATCAAAACCTGGTCATCGTGGTTGTATACAAGCCTCCGGATGCAACTTCCCAACAATTCCAGGAACAGCTTCTGAAAATTGACCACTGTCTGGAAAATCTTCCAGCTCCTGCCCCCAACATCTTGCTCCTGGGGGATTTCAACCTAAGGCACCTAAAATGGAGGAATATTGCAAACAATGTGGTAGGAGAGATAACACTAGGAGGCAGCTCAGATGAAAACTCACACACACATGAACTTTTAAATCTCTGCACCAAATTCACCTTAAACCAGCAAATAGTAGAGCCTACAAGATTAGAGAATACACTGGACCTCATCTTCACCAACAATGATGATCTGATACGAAATGTCATCATATCAAAAACAATATACTCAGATCACAACATAATAGAGGTCCAGACATGTATGCGGGGAGCCCCAGATCGACAAAATGTGATCAGCTGCGAGGGAGCCTTCTCCAAATTCAACTTCAACAACAAAAACATAAGGTGGGACCAAGTAAACCAAGTCCTAAATGATATAAACTGGGAAGATAGCCTAAGCATCACGGATCCTAACCTATGTCTAAAACAAATTAACTCTGTGGCACTTGAGGTTTGCTCAAGGCAAATTCCCTTAAGGAAAAGGAGAAGATGTAAACTAGAAAGAGAGAGGCGCTCCCTATACAGGCGAAGGCAAAGAATAACGGAGCGGCGGCTACAAGAGGCCAATACAGTGGTCCCTCGGTTTTCGCCGAAAATTCGTTCCAGAATGCTGCTCAAGTGCCATTATTTACTTCCTTAAGAAATAATGTCACGTAGGTTAGTCTATTTCAGACCCCCAAAAATACACTTGCAACAACACTTACGAAAATACACTTACATAAATGTTCGAGTTTGGAGATGCACGAAAACCGAGGGACCACTGTATATCTGAAATACGTAGGGAGACACTGGTCAGAAAAATAGCAAACATCGAATTAAAACTAAAGGAATCTTACAGGAATCAAGAAATGCGGAAAGAACTAAAAGCCATAAATGAAATTGAAAGAAACCCAAAGTATTTCTTTTCTTATGCCAAATCAAAGTCGAGAACAACATCCAGTATTGGGCCCCTACTTAAACGGGATGGGTCCTACACAGATGACACCAAGGAAATGAGTGAGTTACTAAAGTCTCAGTATGATTCAGTTTTTAGCGAGCCGCTAACCAGACTGAAAGTCGAAGACCTAAATTATTTTTTTATGAGAGTGCCACAGAACTTGGCAGACGCATGCCTATCTGACATTACCCTGACGCCAAATGACTTCAAAAAGGCAGTAAATGACATGCCCATGCACTCCGCTCCAGGCCCAGACTCATGGAACTCCGTGTTCATCAAGAACTGCAAGAAGCCCCTATAACGTGCTTTTAACATCCTATGGAGAGGGAGTATGGACACTGGGGTCATCCCGCAGTTACTAAAAACAACAGACATAAGCCCACTCCACAAAGGGGGCAGTAAAGCAATAGCAAAGAACTACAGACCAATAGTGCTAACGTCCCATATCATAAAAATCTTTGAAAGGGTTCTAAGAAGCAAGATCGCCACTCATCTAGATACCCATCAATTACACAACCCAGGGCAGAGTGGGTTTAGAGCAGGTCGCTCCTGTCTGTCCCAACTACTGGACCACTACGACAAGGTTCTGGATGCTCTAGAAGACAAACAGAATGCAGATGTTATATGCACAGACTTTGCAAAAGCCTTTGACAAGTGTGACCATGGTGTAATAGCACACAAATTGCGTGATAAAGGAATAACAGGAAAAGTTGGTAGATGGATCTATAATTTCCTAACAAGTAGAACACAAAGAGTAGTAGTCAACAGAGTAAAGTCTGAGGCGGCTACAGTGAAAAGCTCTGTTCCACAAGGCACAGTACTCGCTCCCATCCTGTTCCTCATCCTCATATCGGACATAGACAGGGATATAAGCCACAGTGCCGTGTCTTCCTTTGCAGATGACACCCGAATCTGCATGACAGTGTCCACCGTTGAAGACACTGCAAGACTCCAAGCAGACATAAACCAAATCTTTAAATGGGCTGCAGAAAACAATATGAAGTTCAATGATGAGAAATTTCAACTACTCAGATATGGAAAACGTGAGGAAATTAAAATCTCATCGGAGTACAAAACAAATTCCAACCACACAATAGATCGAAAAACTAATGTCAAAGACCTGGGAGTGATCATGTCAGAGGATCTCACCTTCAAGGACCATAACACCGTAGCAATCGCATCTGCAAGAAAAATGACAGGATGGATAATGAGAACCTTCAAAACCAGGTATGCCAAGCCCATGTTGACACTTTTCAGGTCGCTTGTTCTATCTAGGCTGGAATATTGCTGCACACTAACTGCACCTTTCAAGGCAGGTGAAATTGCTGACCTAGAAAATGTGCAGAGAACCTTCACGGTACACATAACTGCAATAAACCACCTCAATTACTGGGAACGCTTGAAGTTCCTAGACCTGTACTACCTAGAACGCAGGCGGGAGAGATACATTATTATATACACGTGGAAAATTCTCGAGTTATTAGTACCAAACTTACACACGAGAGTCACTCCCTACGAAAGCAAAAGATTCGGCAGGCGATGTAACAGCCCCCCAATGAAAAGCAGGGGTGCCACTAGCACGTTCAGGGACAACACAATAAGTGTCAGGGGCCCAAGACTATTCAACTGCCTCCCAGCATACATCAGGGGGATTACCAACAAACCCCTGGCTGTCTTCAAGCAGGCACTGGACAGGCACCTAAAGTCGGTACCTGACCAGCAAGGCTGTGGTTCGTACATTGGACTGCGTGCGGCCAACAATAACAGCCTGGTTGATCAGGCTCTGATCCAACATGAGGCCTGGTCACAGACCGGGCCGCAGGGGCGTTGACCCCTGGAACTCTCTCCAGGTATACTCCAGGTATACAACAACATTCTTCATAGTTACCAATCAGGCTTTAGGAGCTCTTACTCAACCGACACCTCCCTAATTAATCTGATGGATTACATGAGAACTGAAATGTTGATAGGAAACCTCATAGAAATGGTAACCTTAGACTTGCAAAAGGCCTTCGATACTGTCAACCACAATATATTATGTAAGGAACTTCAAGATATCAGCATAGGTTCCATAGACTGGTTTAAGTCCTATTTTAACAATAGGAAACAAAATGTCAAAATCAACAAAACAGAATCAGAACCACTGCCGATAGCATGTGGAGTTCCCCAAGGTAGTATTCTGAGTCCCTTATTATTTCTATGTTATGTAAATGACATGCCCATCAGTGTCACATGCAAACTCCTGCTGTATGTGGATGACAGTGCTCTGTTAGTGTCAGGTAAAGACCCACAAGATATAGCTAATGTAATAACACTAGAACTGGAGTCCTGCAGCAAATAGATAGTAGACAACAAACTATTGTTTCACCTCGGGAAAACGGAAGCCATACTCTTTGACACGAAACATAACCTGAGAAGGGTAAATAATTTTAATGTCCAGTGTAATGGGGAACCCATCGCTTCAGTTTCTCAGTAAAATATCTAGGAATCTCCTTTGACCATTGTATGTCAGGAGAACTGATAGGGAACAGTGTAGTAAAGAAAGCGAATGCCAGACTGAAGTTTCTCTGCAGACAAGCACAATGTCTACTTACTGAGGCTCGCAGGACCCTATATCTAGCCCTTATACAATGTCATATGGACTATGCTTGCTCTTCATGGTACTCTGCCTTTACAAAAAAAACTGAAAGATAAACCTGGGTCCAAGAGAACATGTAGGCCAGGATGAATTATAACAATTGGATATGCTGAATGTTGAAGACAGAGTAAAACAACTGAAGTTAAATCAAGTTTATAAAATTGCTCACACACAGTGTCCAGAATATCTTGCTGCTAATTTTGTCAAGGCTGGGAACTGAAGCAATCATAGTACTAGGGGAGGAGAGCATAACTTTGTAGTACCCACAGTCAGTGGTCAGGCTTCAAACACCTTTTATTGTACAGCAATAAAGGAATGGAACAGACTGCCTGCACATGTCAAAGCCAGTCATAGCATGAGCCAGTTTAAGAAGAGAGCCAAAAGGTACCTAATGAATGTAGCGACAGAAAGGGAGGATAATGATTTTTTATTTTTTTAGCTAACACACATGTAAATGTAAATAATTCTTTTTACCTTATTCCTAGTATATATCCTTTATAGTATAATAATAAGATATCTCCTACATTGTATAATAATAAGGTATTAAAAGGACCCTAATGGAAATAAGTCACTCTGTCTGACTTTTTTGGGTTATCCTAGGTTCTCTACACATATGGTGCTATGTATAATAATTTAAAAATGTAGTGTTAGAGTGTTCAGCAGAAGTTTGTGGTTACAGGCGAGTGGGTGCAGGAGGGAAGAGGAGCGATTGGTGGAATGATGATGTAAAGAGAGTAGTAAGGGAGAAAAAGTTAGCATATGAGAGGTTTTTACAAAGTAGAAGTGATGCAAGGAGGGAAGAGTATATGGAGAGAAAAAGAGAGGTTAAAAGAGTGGTGAAGCAATGTAAAAAGAGAGCAGATGAGAGAGTGGGTGAGATGTTATCAGCAAATTTTGTTGAAAATAAGAAAAAGTTTTGGAATGAGATTAATAAGTTGAGGAAGCCTAGAGAACAAATGGATTTGACAGTTAAAAATAGGAGAGGAGAGTTATTAAATGGAGAGTTAGAGGTATCGGGAAGATGGAGAGAATATTTTGAGGATTTGTTAAATGTTGATGAAGACAGGGAAGCTGTGATTTCGTGTGTAGGGCAAGGAGGAATAACATCTTGTAGGAGTGTGGAAGAGCCAGTTGTGGGTGTAGGGAAGTTCGTGAGGCAGTGGGTAGAATGAAAGGGGTAAGGCAGCTGGGATTGATGGGATAAAGATAGAAATGTTAAAAGCAGGTGGGGATATAATTTTGGAGTGGTTGGTGCTATTATTTAATAAATGTATGGAAGAGGGTAAGGTACCTAGGGATTGGCAGAGAGCGTGTATTGTTCCTTTGTATAAAGGCAAAGGGGACAAAGAGAGTGCAAAAATTATAGGGGAATAAGTCTGTTGAGTGTACCTGGTAAAGTGTATGGTAGAGTTATTATTGAAAGAATTAAGAGTAAAACAGAAAGCAGGATAGCAGATGAACAAGGGGTTTTAGGAAAGGTAGGGGTGTGTAGACCAAGTGTTTACAGTGAAACATATAGGTGAACAGTATTTGGATAAGGGTAAAGTTGTTTTTGTGGCATTTATGGATTTGGAAAAGGCGTATGATAGGGTAGATAGGGGGCAATGTGGCAGATGTTGCAGGTGTATGGAATAGGAGGAAGGTTACTGAAAGCAGTGAAGAGTTTTTATGAGGATAGTGAGGCTCAGGTTAGAGTGTGTAGGAGGGAAGGGGACTATTTCCCAGTAAAAGTGGGCCTTAGACAAGGATGTGTGATGTCACCGTGGTTGTTCAATATATTTATAGATGGGGTTGTAAGAGAAGTGAATGCGAGGGTCTTGGCAAGAGGTGTTGGGCTAAAAGATAAAGAAGCAAATACAAAGTGGGAGTTGTCACAGTTGCTTTTTGCTGATGACACTGTGCTTTTGGGAGATTCTGAAGAGAAGCTGCAGAGGTTGGTGGATGAATTTGGTAGGGTGTGTAAAAGAAGAAAATTGAAAGTGAATATAGGAAAGAGTAAGGTGATGAGGATAACAAAAAGAATAGGTGACGAAAGATTGGATATCAGATTGGAGGGAGAGAGTATGGAGGAGGTGAATGTATTCAGATATTTGGGAGTGGACATGTCGGCGGATGGGTCTATGAAGGATGAGGTGAATCATAGAATTGATGAGGGAAAAGGGTGAGTGGAGCACTTCGGAGTCTGTGGAGACAAAGAACCTTGTCTATGGAAGTAAAGAGGGAATGTATGAGAGTATAGTTATACCAACGCTCTTATATGGGTGTGAAGCATGGGTGATGAATGTTGCAACGAGGAGAAGGCTGGAGGCAGTGGAGATGTCATGTCTGAGGTCAATGTGTGGTGTGAATATAATGCAGAGAATTCGGAGTTTGGAAATTAGGAGGAGGTGCGGGATTACCAAAACGATTGTCCAGAGAGCTGAGGAGGGTTGTTGAGGTGGTTTGGACATGTAGAGAGAATGGAACGAGACAGAGTGACTTCGAGAGTGTATAAATCTGTAGTGGAGGGAAGGCGGGGTAGGGGTCGGCCTAGGAAAGGTTGGAGGGAGGGTAAAGGAAGTTTTGTGTGCGAGGGGCTTGGACTTCCAGCAAGCACGTGTGAGCGTATTTGATAGGAGTGAATGGAGGCATATGGTTTTTAATACTTGACGTGCTGTTGGAGTGTGAGCAAAGTAACATTTATGAAGGGATTCAGGGAAACCGGCAGGCCGGACTTGAGTTCTGGAGATGGGAAGTACAGTGCCGGCACTCTGAAGGAGGGGTGTTAATGTTGCAGTTTTATAACTGTAGTGTAAAGCACCCTTCTGGCAAGACAGTGATGGAGTGAATGATGATGAAAGTTTTTCTTTTTCGGGCCACCCTGCCTTGGTGGGAATCGGCCGATGTGTTAATAAAAAAAAAAAATATAATAATCTATGTAACTGTATTTGTGTATACCTGAATAAACTTACTTACTTACACAATCACTAGTGTCGTCAGCTCTCTTCAGAATTCAATCAACAGTTGACTTTGCTAGGCTTAAATTTTTGCGATTTGTCTGATACTCAAATAAGCAAGTTTTCTAAGAGCTACAATACTAATACTTGCACATTTCCTAGATGTAACATCCATCATGAATTTCAGCAGTAATCAGTAACACCACAGCTGGATGGTTGCCAAAAGTCAGTAGTAAGCTCTTATGAAAAGAAAAAGAACCCAAACGACATTAATTAAGCCAGATACTAAGACATATGAGATAATCACAAAATTTACTCCTGTCCCAATTAATTTGTGCACTACTGTAATACATAACCCAGAACAAACATCATATTACCTTCCCTTAGTAGATGAATGATGGCATAATCCAACAAGAAGTGAAAAAGACACTGTTTACAGGGGGAAACCTATTCTATGCTGTTTTGTCCAAAACTGGACTTACCAGGCACAATCTTGGACTACATATCAAAATGAAGGTGTCCTTATAAACAGTGCCTTTTTCCTTCCCTAAGTAGAGTTAATTCTTTAAGATGCTGGCAGAAAAATAAACTTATCATTGAATAAAGAAAATGTGTTGACTAGGGAACATGTGTCATGTGTGAATGTTTAAAATAATTCACACAACATCACCATTAGTTAATTCCCCAGCATAACTATTCTTAGCATAAAAAAAAAAAATCAAAACAGTTTTATTCTAACCTCAGTTGTGTGCTCTCTTTTGACTGGTGTGTGATGTATCCTAGACTCATGGGCAGCATCCTGTGAGTCACTCAAGGGAGTGTCAGCGTAACCTTGTGCCTCCAGCTTTTGAGATGCCGCAACCGCTAACAGTGATAGGTTGTTACCTTCTTCTGAAGTGGAAGAAGAATGAAAAAAATCACCTGCTATAATATCACATTGAAAATCATATTTCAAAATTACAAGCAGAAAATTATAGCAACAGCAGCACTTCACTGATAATTATTAACCCAACTACTTTTAGTTTACTCAAAATAGCCCCCTCCTCTCTCTCTCTCCTTTTAATATATTTTTTTAACACACTGACCATCTCCAACCGAGGCAGGGTGACAAGAAAAAGAAACACTTTCACCATCATTCACTCTATCACAGTCTTCCCAGAGGTATGCAGATACTAGTTCAGATGCCCCTCCAAACTGCAAATATTACCATCCCTCCTTCAGAGTGCAGGCACTGTACTTCCTACCTCCAGGACTAAAGCCTGACTAACTGGTTTCCTTGAATCCCTTCACAAAATGTTACCTTGCTTACACTCTAACAGCTTATCAGGTCTCAAAACCCATTTGCCTCCACTCTTAACATGCCTGCTAAATGTCCAAGCCCCTCACACACAAAGCTTCCTTTACCCCCTCCCTCCATCCTTTCCTAGGGTGACCCCTATTCTGCCTTCCCTCCACAACAGATTTATGTATCCTCCATGTCTTCCTATTTTGTTCCATCTTCTCTAAATGTCCAAACCACCTCAACAACCCCTCCTCAGCCCTTAGGATAATACAGTGGACCCCCGGTGTTCGTAATGCTCCAAACTCGAACAATTATGTAAGTGTATTTTTGTAAGTGCTTTTGTAAGTGTATTTTTGGGGGTCTAAAAAGACTAATCTAATTTACATTATTCCTTATGGGAACAAATTTGTTTGGTAACGGCACTTAAACAGCATTCTGGAACGAATTAATTACGAAAACCGGGGGTCCACTGTACTTTTAGTTACTCTGCACCTCCTCCTAATTTCCAAAATATGAATTCTCTGCATAATATGTACACCACACACTGCCCTCAGACACGACATCTCCACTGCCTCCAACCTCCTCTTCACTTCAACATTCATAACCCAAGCTTCTCACCCACTTAAGTGTTGGTACCACTACACTCATACATTTCCCTTTCTTTGCCTCCATGGATAACGTTCTTTTTCTCAACAGATTACTCAATGCATGAACCATTTTTTCCCCCCTTAATCAAATTACTCAGTACTTTTGCCACACAGGCAGAACCCAGATAAAAGTATGGACACCTAATTGAAGTTAGGCAATGTATCCCATACCCCGGAGCACCAGGCTCGTGACAGGTTATTTCATCAAATCTTTCCACATGCAGTGAACCTCGAAAGAGATTCTGGAATGCTTAGTAATTCTCAAACATGCAAAATTATTTACAAACATTATCTCTTATTCTGCAGCAAGATTTGAACTTTTGCACCCTGCATCAAAGTACACACTATATTTTACTATATATTATACTATATACTATATACCATACTATATATGTACTATATCTTATATTACCAATATCATCATCTGGATGTGGTGTATTTATGGGTACTGGTTTCTCCTTGCCTATGTACTGTGGATATTTCTGTCGTACAAACTGATGAAGGCCTTCCAAAATAGTTTCCCTGAAATTATAATAAAAATAACAATTAAAACTGGTACTGTAATTTAAATCACTTCTCCCTGGCCATGAGCAAGGATGGAGTAATATGATAACAGATTTGTCAGCCAGGCAATACAAATGCTATAAAAGACACTGTAAAATGACTATGCTAACTGTATGCCATTTTTCCCACACACTGCTCTGCTCTATAATAGGCATAGCATTTTTTTTTGTTTGCACTGATCCACTATCTTTAATAAAATGATAAAATTTTTCACAAAAATCAAAACGTCTGGAGAAGATAGTTCATACTATACCAATACTCTTACAGTTATCCCTTGATTTAACCCTTTCACTGTCTCTCATGTAGATCTACATTACTGACACCAGTGTCAGTAATACAGATCTATGCTTGAAACTCAGTTCCCTCAAATATGCTGTGAGCAGTAAATTTTGGCCTAGACATGAGAGAATGGGTGTGTGTGGTGAGTGTGTACAGTATAAAAATCCTGTCTCATGCAGTACATGAGGAAAACAAACTTTTGATCTTGTGTTTAGATTAATATGTTGATTTTGAAGTGTTTTCTTGGGTGTTTTAATTTTTTTAATTGGCTCTTTCTTGGTATCAACTGATAGAATGAAAAATATACTTGTGAAATAAAAATGATTTTGGTCAGTTCCAAACATGTAGAAGTTTGTAATATTCACTTTTTTACTATTTCTTGAGGATAGGTAGGGGACCTCTAACCCCCTGGTTCATATTATGGGTTTTAACTAAGTCTGCTTCAATTTCTGGAATGGACAAAACCATGACCAATCATTCTTGGTTTTATTTTATTATCAGAGAAATACGGTAAAAAAATTTTTGTGAGATGGAGTCAAGATAGAGGACAAGTGTTATATAGAAGAGGCTTCGAGATGTGAGTAATGAACAGATAGGTTGGTTTAGTCGCTGCAATGCCTACAATGTGTATTTTGGACTGTTTTAAAACAGAAATTTGTTTAAAATTGGCCACATTACCGAATTTTGTGCAATTTATAGAATAGTTCAGAGAGATAAATGGGTAATTTCTTCTGCTCACTTGCTAGAACAAAAAAGCATACTAGTGAAATGGCTAGGAATTTTGTCACACTGATTAATGAAATTCGCTTAAAATAGCACTAAAAGTGGGCATACTACCAACTCTGCGCCAGTGTAATTGCATAAGTTTCCATCAAATTTCACATTTCGGTGTCACTACTTTCATAAAAAGATTCTCCACCATTTCATCAGAGAAAATTAACTGATATTTTTTGAACAATCGCAACACTACCAGCACTTTTAATTTTGAAGGGTCACAACAGTGAAAGGGGTTAAAGGACCATGATTTAACCCCTTAACTGTCCAAATGTTGATCTACATTTCCACTGCTAGCACTCTGAATATTTTGGAAAAAAAACAAATTTAAAACAAAGGGGGCAATTTTCTGTGTGTAATAAGACCAAAAAAAAATTAAGTGCCAGTACTTATCGAGATATAAGGCGGCGAAGTTGGCACTGGATGCTTACCTGACAGCAACATGGAGTCCTGCAGCTTGCAGAAAAGTTGCCGATTTACCTTTTTTCTCGTTTTTTTTTAATTTACATAATTTTTATGTTCCCTTCAAACTGCCAATATCCTAAACCCCTCCTTTAATGTGAAGGCATTGTACTTCCCATTCCCAGGACTCAAGTCTGGCTAACAAGTTACCCTGAATCCCTTCACAAAATATTACCCTGCTCACACTCCAACAGCTCATCAGGTCCCAAAAACCATTCGTCTCCATTCACTCCTATCTCACACACTCACCAAGCCCTTCGCCCATAAAACCTCCTTTACCCCCTCCCTCCAACCTTTTCAGGGACGACTCCCGCCTTCCTTCAACAACAGATTTATACCCTCATCAAGTCATTTTACTTTGTTCCATTCTCTCTAAATGACCAAACCACCTAAACAGCCCCTCTTCAGCCCTCTGACTAATACTTTTAGTAACTCCATACCTCCTCCTAATTTCCACACTACGAATTCTCTGCATAATACAGTGGTACCTCGGATAACGATGGTCCCCAAACTCGCCCTTTTATGCAAGTTTATTTTTTTAAATGCTTTTGTAAGTGTATTTTTGGGGGTCTAAAAGAACTAGTCTATTTTACATTATTCCTTATAGGGATAAATTCGTTTGGTAATGGCATTTGAACAGCATTCTGGAACGAAAAAATATCGTTAACCGAGGTACCACTGTATTTACACCACACATTGCCCATAGACACGACATCTCCACTGTCTCTTCGCTGCAGCATTTACAACCCATGCTTCACACCCATATAAGAGTGTTGGTACCACTATACTCTTGTACATTTCCTTCTTTCCATCCATGGATAACGTCTTTGTCTCCACAGATACCTCAACCCATCACTCACCTTTTTCCTTCATCAGTTCTATGGTTTACCAAATCATTCATAAACCCATCTGCTGACAAGTCAACTTCTAAATAGTATCTGAAAACATTCACTTCTTCCATACTCCCTCCCTCCAATGTGATATCCAATTTTTCTTTATCTACATCGTTTGATACCCTCATCACCTTACTCTTATCTATGTTCACTTTCAACTTTCTACCTTTACATACCCTCCTAAACTCGTTGCCTAACCTTTGCAACTTTTCTTTAGAATTCCCCAAAAGAACAGTATCATCAGCAAAAAGTAACTGTTAACTCCCATTTAGTCTTTGATTCCCCATAATTTAATCCCACTCCTCTCCCCAACACCCTAGCATTTACTTCTTTTACAACCCCATCTATAAATATGTTAAACAACCATGGTGACATTACACATCCCTGTCTAAGACCTACTTTTACCGGGAAGTAATCTCCCTCTCTCTCCTACACACCCTAACCTGAGCCTCGCTATCCTCATAAAAACTCTTTACAACATTTAGTAACTTACTACCTATTCCATACACTTGTAACATCTACCTCATTGCTCCCCTATCCACTCTATCATATGCCTTTTCTAAATCCATAAACACAATGAAAACTTCCCTACCTTTATATAAATACTGTTCACATATATGCTTCAATGTAAACACCTGATCTACACATCTCCTACCCATTCTAAAGCCACCTTGCTCATCTGCAATCCTCCTCTCTGTCTTACCTCTAATTCTTTCAATAATTACCCTATCATACACTTTACCTGGTATACTCAATAAACTTATTCCCCTATATTTTTTACAATCTCTTTTGTCCCCCTTCCCTTTATATAAAGAAATTATACATGCTCTCTGCCAATCCCTAGGTACTTCCCCTTTATCATACATTTATTAAACAAAAATACCAACCACTACAACACTATATCTTCCCCTACTTTTAACATTTCTGTCATAATCCCGTCAGTTCCAGCTGCTTTACCTCCTTTCATTCTATGTAATGCCTCATGCACCTCTCCCACACTCACATCCTGCTCTTCTTCACTCCTAAAAGATGTTATACCTCCCTGGCCAGTGCATGAAATTACTGCCTCCGTTTCTTCATCGACATTTAAAGGTTCCTCAAAATATTCCCACCATCTACTTACTCCCATACTCTGATTTTAACTGACAAATTCATTCATTCCCTAGGCTTTCTTAACTTGTTTATTTCATTCCAAATTTTTTTTTTATTCTCAGTAAAATTTCTTGACAGTGCCTCTCCCACTCAATCATTTCCTCTCCTTTTGCACTCTCTCACCACTCTTCATCTTTCTTTTACACTCCAAATTCTCTACCCTTCTTATATCACTTCTGCTTTGTAAAAATCTCTCATAAGCTACCTTTTTCTCTTTTATTGTACCCTTTACCTCATCATTCCACCAATCACTCCTCTTTCCTCCTGCATCCACCGTCTTATAGCCACAAACTTCTGCCCCACATTCTAATACTGCATTTTGAAAACTATCCCATCCCTCTTCAACCCCACCTCCCATAGTTGCTTATATCTCACCCTAACTTCCTCCTCCCTTAGTTTATAAACTTTCACCTCTCTCTTACTTACTGTTACCATTTTCCTTTTGTCCCATCTACCTCTTACTCTAACTGTAGCTACAACTAGATAATGATCCAATACAGTAAGGCCCATTTATACGGCAGGATAGGTTCCAGGCAGACATCGCCGGAAAGCAGAACGCCATTTTTTTCAACTTATAAATGCATATATTAAGTTAGCAATAGAACTAGGCATTAAAAACAATAAAAAGTAAAATACACACACAGTACACCCATTACTTACTTACGTAATATTACTCACGTAATATACTACGTCATTTAATTAAAGCTCCCCAGAGTGATAAAATACACATACAGTGGACCCCCAGTTTTCGAGCGGTGCGGAAATCGAGCACTTTTTTCAGCAAAATTCACCCCTGGATTTTGAGCATTCGCTCGGAAATCGTGTGTATGAGATGCGTCCTGCCCGCCCGGGATGCCGCGTTCTTGGCGTACCACACTCAGTCTGTCTCTGTCTTTCATTGAGTTAGCAATACTCCACGCATTCATCCATTGTTTTTTGTGCTTGTTTATTGATTGTGACTGTGAAATAAGCCACCATGGGGCCAAAGAAAGTTCAGAGTGCCAGCCCTTTGGTAAAGGTGAGAAATTGTGGCTTGAATGTGTCCAAGAGAAGGATTTTGAAGGGTTTGAGGCTGACCCTGAGGACCCTACGCCTATTGTGGAATGCATTGTGTCTTTGGGGAAGTCCATGGGGTTTGATGTGAGTGGCGAGGATGTGGAAGAGTTGGAGGACCACAGGGAAGAGCTAACCACTGAACAGCTGCAACACCTTCAACCGGAACAGCAACAGACCGCGGCTGAGGATAATGCTTCAGAGGAGGAGGAAGAGAGGGGGGAGAATGTGCCTTCTTCAGTGGTTAAGGACATGTGTGCAAAGTGGAGTGAGTTGCAAAGTTCTGCGGAGAATTATCACCCTAACAAAACTGTTGCAAGCCGTGTCTACAACATGTTCAATGACAATGTCTTGTCCCATTTTAGGTAAATCTTAAAGAGATGCCAGAAACAGAGCTCTCTGAAAAGATTTTTAGTGCGACAGGGGTCCAGTGCCAGTAATGAAAAAGAAGGGAAGTAACCCCGGATAGGGACTTGATACCTGAAGTCTTTATGGAGAGGGATTCCCCTTCCAAACAATAAACTCTCTTCCTCCTCCCCTCCTTGCCTTCTTCAATATGCCAACAAGAGTCTTCAATAAAGGTATGTAATGTTTATATTTATTTATATTTATTTATCATTGTTTTCTGTAGGTAAAACTATAGTTATTCTCTAAAAAATGTATTTTCTGTTAATATTTTGGGTGTCTGGAACGGATTAACCCTTTGGGGGTCCAAAGGCCCTCTCCAAAACTCGTTCTCTGGGTCCCAAATTTTTTAGAAAAAAAAAAATTATTTTTTCTTATGAAATGATAGATAATCTTTTTCCGATCATAACGCCACCAAAATTATGAAATTTGATGGAAAACTAACGGCATTATGCTCTCGCGACGTTAGCGAGATTTCAACT
The DNA here is from genome assembly GCA_009830355.1 of Cherax destructor. Classification (NCBI taxonomy): domain Eukaryota; kingdom Metazoa; phylum Arthropoda; class Malacostraca; order Decapoda; family Parastacidae; genus Cherax; species Cherax destructor. The sequence goes on along the minus strand of WNWK01010327.1, from coordinate 37,431 downwards.
ACACAATAAGGTGATCAGAAATTTGCAATTTGGCCAATTTCACACAAATTTCAAAAGATGCTAATTTCAAAATAGGGTCCAGAATAAACAAGACAGACATTCCTGGCACTAAAATAACATTTTATCTGTTCATTAGTCACGTCTCCAGGCCCCTCTTACATTACTTTTGCTTTCCATTTTGAATTTTTATTCTCACAATAAATAGAAGATTTACTGTTGTGTATACAACTGCATCATTGTAAAAATGATATAAATAATATCAGCGCACTTGTGCAAGAATATTAGACTACCCAGTTGATGTGTAGTGGACTCATGGCATGATTTGTTTACTCTTGAACATCAGCAAAAATCAAACATTTTTGCTACTTTCCGCTCAGTTTCAAGGTACTACTTGTCATCGTGAAACCAGTCAAAACTACAGTGGACCCCCGAGTTTCGTAAAAACTTCACTCCTGAAGTCTGCTCAAGTGCCATTACCGAACGAATTTACTCCCTTAAGGAAAAATTTCACGTAGGTTAGTGTATTTCAGACCCCCAAAAATACACTTCCACAAGAACTTACAAAATTATACTTACATAATTGCACGATTTCCGGGGTATTCGTTAACCGAGGGTCCACTGTATCTCTATTTCTGTAATATATCATCCATTCTATCGAATGAGACTAAGAAAACGAGTATACAAGCATAAATACTATATGAAAATAGACTGCAAAGTCGCTGTTTAACCCTTAAACTGTCCACACGTAGATATACGTTCACCTGCGTTCTGCTCCGAATATTTTGAAAAAAAAAAAAAAAAAAATTAAAATGAAGAGCACATTTTTATAAACAGGATAGGCTAAAAAAAATTTTTTAGGGCCAGTACTTACCGAGATATAAGCCCGTCAATTTGTTTCTGGATGCTCACCTGACGGCAACATCAAGTCCTGCCGCATGCAGAAGTATTGTCGATATACTTTTTTTTCTAGTTTTCATTTTAATTTATATAATTTTTATGTTCTGATAATTACAATTTACAATAGTTCCTGTGATTTCATAGCCAATCTTTGTTCTAACACTAATATTATGTACTGAAATAGTACTCAAATAGTCACAATCACACCAACAGGTGAACATTTTCGCCTACCTTGGTCATTTACTATTGTCTATAAATATATACGAAGTATTTATAGGTCCCAGCAATGTTTTAGACATCCAGGAGTATATATGAAACTCCTTGAAGAATGGTGTTATGACAATTGCCAGATAACTACTGATAAGGCAGTGACATTGATGAATGAATGTGTGCAGGGAACCCTCGTTCTTTCACTCTGTATCTATCTGTCTATCTATTTGTGTCTGTCTGTCTGTCTGTCTATCTATCTATCTATCTATCTGTCTGTCTGTCTGTCTGTCTGTCTGTCTGTCTGTCTGTCTATCTGTCTGTCTATCTGTCTGTATCTGTCTAGCTCTGCTTATCTGTCTTTCTGTCTGCCTGTGTGCCTGGAGTATATGAAACTCCTTGAAGAATGGTGTGTTGACAAGTGTCAGATAACTCTTGACAGCCCAGTGACATTTGATAAATGTCAGCAGTACTGGAGGGAACCCTCTCTTTTTCAATGTCTATCTGTCTGCCTGTCTGTCTATCTGTCTCTGTCTATCTGTCTGTCTGTATCTGTCTGTCTGTCTGCCTGTATCTGTCTGTCTGTCTGCCTGTATCTGTCTGTCTGTTTGTCAAGCTTTGCTTATTTCTGTCTAACTCTACTTATCTGTCTTTCTGTCTGCCTGTGTGTGTGTGTCTTTCCGTCTGCTTGTCTCAGTCTCAGAGTGCGGCTCGTAAGCCAACAGGTATTATACACGATGCAGAAGTGACGATGCGTATTACTTGCCAGTTATGCTTATTATGCCATATATCTACAAGCATTGTATAGCACTTTGCCTTGAATTTTTGGGTTATCCTAGGTAATTTACACTATGTATAATAACTGTACTTATGTGTACATGTGAGAGAGAGAGAGAGAAAGAGATATAGGACATATAGATATAGACAGACAAAGATATAGACAGAGTTATAGACAGATAGAGAGACAGCCAGAGACAGCCAGCCTGCCAAATACATAAGAACATAAGAAAGAAGGAACACTGCAGCAGGCCTACTGGCCCATGCAAGGCAGGTCCATGTCACCCCCCAGCTTAGACCAATGACCCACCTAGTCAGGTCACATCCTCTGAAGGAAGGAGCATGGCATCAGACCTAGTAGCACAAGCTAGTCAGATCCAACTCACACCCACCCACAGCCACTCATGTACAGTGGTACCTCGAGTTACGATGGTCCCCAAAATCGCCCTTTTATGTAAGTTTATTTTTTTAAATGCTTTTGTAAGTATATTTTTGGGGGTGTAAAAGGACTAGTCTATTTTACATTATTCCTTATGGGGATAAATTCGTTTGGTAATGGCACTTGAACAGCATTCTCGAACGAAAAAATATCGTAACTCGAGGTACCACTGTATTTATCTAACCTATTTTTACTTTCCTCTTATAAGGGGAGTGTTAATGCGACACGACATCAGTGAATCCCTGGTGTTTGCCACAGTATTTGCTCTAGCTGGCACTCAATTGAACTGGTGCTCCCACAAGGTACTAAGTGGTCCCAGATTTTTTTAATACTGCGCACACTGAGGGCGCAGATCCATTCTCTCATGTCTAGGCGACTCAGGCCTATCGCACTAAATTTGAAGGAATGAAAAATAAAACGTATATCTACGTGTGGACAGTTTAAGGGTTAAACCAAAAACACGGTCAGAGTTTTTTTTTCCTCATTATGCACTGTGTGGTGCAGGAATTTTTTTATACTGCGCACACTGACCGCACAGACCCATTCTCTCACATCTAGTCCTACCAGCCTGTTTCCACTTGATTTGAGGGCGCTAGAATTTAGGCGTACTAATACAACGAAAACCCTGGTGCATAAGCTGTACTAGTACGGCTGAAACCCCGAAAGGGTTAATTGGATTTACATTATTTCTTATGGGAAATATTGCTTCAGTTTTCGTCAGACTTTCTGGAACGAATTAATGACGAAAGCTGGGGGTCTACTGTACAGTACATTCATTAATTACCTGAAAATATTTGTAGTCTTAATGTAGGGTGAGAGGTGAGTTTTATTTGCAGGAAGGCAGGTTTGGGAAGTATGGTATCCAACCAGGGCAGCCCTCCCCACCCCACCCCAGCCACACGTAATGTAAACAAACCAGGTGAACGCGTCTGGTTTTCATCACTTTACATTGTGTACAAGTTGTCTCCATGTTGATACAGTAGAATAAATAAAGAAAAACACTCCCATTCTCATGTAACACCATTTTTAGAAGAAGTGACGCTCTGAGTGAAGGCATACGAAAGGAATAATTTTCATGTTACCCCCAGTAATATTATAGTGACACATTTTCTCTGATGTTGGACTACAAGTCGCCTGGTTACCATATCTCATATTTATGTTAATTTATTCTTCTGTGGGGTGTATTTATCATCCACCTCATCATCCACACAAGGCGTTGCGACAGCAACAACACCAAACATGACTGACTCTCCCTCACACTCCTCTGCCTTCGTAGGATTTGACCCAGATACACAGATCACTCCTTGATGTTCTCCGTGTCCATCTAACACTATGTAAAAACTCAATGCATATAAAAGGCACAAAAATTTGGAATTCATTACCTGTCATTGCCAAAGAAACCCTGCCTGTACCCCAATTCAAAACGATGCTAAAAAACCACCTTCTCACCCAAACCTAAATGCTCAATATCAAACATTCCCAAGAAAGTAGAATAATCACTTAAATGTAAAAACCTGATTAATCACTTAAATGTAAAAACCTGTTATGAATAATACATACTAAGCTAACTGTTTCTATAACATTTACAATATAATGACCACATAAACTGTAACTGCAATACAATTAATTGTTTTAAATTGTTATCTCACTCAATTAGTTGCATTGCTACAATTAATTGATATGTTCAACTTATATTCAAACTTTAAAACTTAGATACACAATTATACTTATTTTATAAATTATCAACCATAATTTTTTACCTTGTAGTCTACTATTAAATAGTCCTAAGAATGCCCGCAATGCACAGCATATCAGGGGCTTTTGGCATGTACATCTCATTTATACCTATGTATCATGTCTACCCAACTATGGAAGGGTGGTGGAGTGGCGATGTATGTCAGAGATAATTTAAATTGTTGTGTTAGACAAGATATAAGATTAGAAACAGCTGACACAGAATCTGTTTGGCTACAGTTTCTCGAGGGTCGTGAAAAATTAATTTTGGGTGTGATTTACAGACCCCCAAGCCTGGATAGGGAGCGCAGTAAGCTGCTATGGGACGAAATTCATAAGGCGTCTAGATATGAAAATGTTGTGTTAATGGGAGATTTTAACTTTAGACACATTGATTGGAACAATGTGACAGGTAATCTTGAGTCTAGTGACTTTCTTGATACGGTTCAGGATTGTTTTTTAAAACAGTTTGTGACAGAACCAACTAGAGGTAGCAACTTGCTTGATTTGGTTCTTGCTAACAAAGAATCACTAATTAATAATCTTGAGGTTAATGAAGAGCTTGGGGAAAGCGATCACAAATCACTTAGCTTTAATATATCATGGAATTACCCAGGTAACTGCAATCAAGTCTCAGTTCCAGACTTTCGTGTAGCCGACTTCATGGGGCTGAGAAATTACCTAGGTGGGCTAATTGGGATGACCTGACTATGGGTCAGGTAGGTGGTTTTGGTTGCCAATATGACGTTTTTCAGAGCATAGTTCTAGCTGCCCAGACAACTTTTGTTCCAAGTAGGAAATTAGATCTAACAAAAATGATCCTAAATGGATGAACAATAGATTAAAACATCTCATTGGTCAAAAGAGAGGTATATATAGGCGTATCAAAAGAGGGGATGGACGGATAAGAAATCAATATTTTCAATTAAAGAGAGAAATAAAAAAGGAATAAGAAAAGCAAAAAGGGATTATGAGGCTAAGGTCGCAAGGGATTCGAAGACTAACCCAAAGGGTTCTTTCAGGTATACAGAAGTAAGATTAGGGACAAGATAGGCCCACTTAAGAGTAACTCAGGACAGATCACGGACAGTGATAAGGATATGTGTGAAATTTTCAATACTTACTTCCTCTCAGTTTTTACTCAGGAAGATACTAGCAGAATTACAGAAATAATAAATTATGTAGAACAGGAAGATAACAGACTATGCTCGATTGGGGTAACTAGTGACATGGTCCTCAGACAAATAGAGAAATTAAAACCTAACAAATCCCCAGGCCCTGATGAACTGTTTGCAAAAGTTTTAAAGGAATGTAAAGAGGAACTTAGCAAACCTTTGGCAAATCTTTTCAATATATCACTACAAACTGGCATAGTGCCAGACAAGTGGAAAAGGGCAAATGTAATACCTATTTACAAGGCAGGTGACAGGTCCTTAGCTTCGAACTATAGACCAATAAGCCTTACCTCCATAGTTGGTAAATTTATGGAATCAATAATTGCCGAGGCATTCGTAGCCATCTTGAAAAGCATAAATTGATTAATGAATCTCAACACGGTTTTACAAAGGGCGTTCATGTCTTACGAATTTACTAACTTTTTCACTAAGGTGTTTGAGGAAGTAGATCATGGTAATGAATATGATATTGTGTATATGGACTTCAGTAAGGCTTTCGATAAAGTTCCACATCAGAGGCTACTGAGGAAACTTAAGGCACACGGAATAGGAGGAGAAATTTTTCCTGGGTAGAGGCATGGTTGACTAATAGGCGGCAGAGAGTTTGCATAAATGGAGAGAAATCAGAATGGGGGCGTGTCTCAGCGGTGTTCCACAGGGGTCAGTTTTGGGCCCCTGTTGTTTACAATTTACATAAACGACATAGATGAGGGAATAAATAGTAGCATAAGTAAATTTGCTGATGACACCAAAATAGGCCGTCCAATTATTCAAACGAGGACATTAGAGCACTCCAGGATGATTTGAATAGACTGATGCAGTGGTCGGAGAAGTGGCAGATGCAGTTTAATGTAAACAAATGCAAAGTTCTAAATGTTGGGCAGGACAATAACCATGCCACATATAAGCTGAATAATATAGATCTTATTACTTGTAATTGCGAGAAGGATTTAGGAGTTCTGGTTAGTAGTAATCTGAAGCCTAGACAACAGTGCATAAGTGTTCGCAATAAAGCTAACAGAATCCTTGGCTTCATATCAAAAGTATAAATAACAGAAGTCCTCAGGTTGTTCTTCAACTCTATATATCTTTGGTTAGGCCTCATGTAGATTATGCTGCACAGTTCTGGTCACCGTATTACAGAATGGATATAAATGCACTGGAAAACGTACAGAGGAGGATGACAAAGTTGATCCCATGTATCAGAAATCTTCCCTATGAGGATAGACTGAGGGCCCTGAATCTGCACTCTCTAGAAAGGCGTAGAATTAGGGGGATATGATTGAGGTGTACAAATGGAAAACAGGAATAAACAAAGGGATGTAAATAGCGTGCTGAAAATATCCAACCAAGACAGGACTCGCAGCAATGGTTTCAAGTTGGAAAAGTTCAGATTCAGGAAGGATATAGGAAAGCACTGGTTTGGTAATAGAGTTGTGGATGAGTGGAACAAACTCCCGAGTACCGTCATAGATGCTAAGACGTTGTGTAGTTTTAAAAATAGGTTAGATAAATACATGAGTGGGTGTGGATGGGTGTGAGCTTGTACTAGGTCAGATGCAGTGCTCCTTCCTTAAGTGAATGTAACCTGACCTGTACTAATTCCTTAAGTGGAAGTGACCTGACCAGGTGGTCGGCTGGACAATTATATGAGTGGGTGCGGTTGGGTGTGAATTGGTCCTGACTAGGTTGTGCTACTAGGTCAGATGCAGTGCTCCTTCCTTAAGTGAATGTAACCTGACCTGGCTGGGTCGGGGCATTGGCTTAAGCCGTTGGAGATTTGGACCTGCCTCGCATGGGCCAGTAGGCCTGCTGCAGTGTTCCTTCTTTCTTATGTTCTTATGTTCTTATGTATCATTGTACCATGTCTAAATAAAGTATCATTATTATTATTATTATTATTATTATTATTATTATTATTATTATTATACTCTTCCAGGTATGACCAACAATCCTGACACTCTTAAGTCATACATCACCACCCTAACTGTGGATAATATGAATCTTCGTACAGAAAATATAAATCTTCGTACAACACTAACGAAACATGAATCTAAGTTAGCCCACCTTGAAGGCAAGATCCTCAGCTTTAAACAGAAGTTTACGTCAGCTGGAATGGCTGATTTTGGCAAGACCCTCCAAACAGTCATAGCCAGCCATACAGAACAAATAACATCCTTAAACACGAAGGTTGAAGATGCGCTCAAGGACTGGAAGATCAACATGGATACCCAGTTGAACGAATATTTTGCTAGTGAAATAAACCATTCCAACTGCAAAGATCATAAAAGACCACTTACATGTAATAGTGCTAGTGTCAGAGATGAAAGAAACTCGATTACTAGGTAACCAAGGTAGAAAACAAAGTGTTATGCTTACATTTCACACACAAAAAGATCTAATAAGTGCATCTATTAAAGCTAAAAAAGATGTATATACATAAACGAGTGTCTCACAAGAAAACGTCAGAACCTCCTGTACAGAGTAAGAAAACTTAAATGTGAGAATAATGACAAAATCCACCAGTGCTTCACACAGGATGGAAAAATTCTAGTAAGGAAAACAAATGTAGGCCATGTGTACTATATCACGAATGAAAATGAACTGTCAAACTTCCTTCGAGATGCTAATCTTACAGAGTTTGACTAACCTCAGTGACCAAATCTTTATACTACGTTAGTGTATGTTATTATTACATTATTGTGCTAGTCCCTATATGTACTATCACTTCCCAGATAGTATCAACTACCTCACTGTCTCAAATTTCTCACACAGTGGATTGTGTGACTTATTTTGTATTATTTTGTATTAGAAGCAACTACCTCATTGTATATGTCTTTTTTCTTTAATTGCAATTATTTGCTATATATTTTTTTTTTTTTTAAATACATATTTACTATTTGTCCATTTTCCAAATGCTAAAGTGGGAGAAACATGCAGAGAGGGTGTAGTAGGTAAGTTTGGGGTGCCAGGTGTAAATGATAATGGGAGCCCTTTGATTGAACTTTGTATAGAAAGGGGTTTAGTTATAGGTAATACATATTTTAAGAAAAAGAGGATAAATAAGTATACAAGATATGATGTAGGGCGTAATGACAGTAGTTTGTTGGACTATGTATTGGTAGATAAAAGACTGTTGAGTAGACTTCAGGATGTACATGTTTATAGAGGGGCTACAGATATATCAGATCACTTTTAGTTATAGCTACAGTGGGAGTAAAAGGTAGATGGGATACAAGGAAAATAGAATCAGTAAGTAAAGAGAGTGAAGGTTTATAAACTAAAAGAGGAGGCAGTTAGGGTAAGATATAAACAACTATTGGAGGATAGATGGGCTAGTGAGAGTGTAGGCAATGGGGTCGAAATGTATGGGGTAGATTTAAAAATGTATGTTAGAGTGTTCAGCAGAAGTTTGTGGTTACAGGCAGTGGGTGCGGAGGGAAGAAGAGCGATTGGTGGAATGATGATGTAAAGAGAGTAGTAAGGGAGAAAAGTTAGCATATGAGAGGTTTTTACAAAGTAGAAGTGATGCAAGGAGGGAAGAGTATATGGAGAGAAAAAGAGAGTTAAAGAGTGGTGAAGCAATGTAAAAGAGAGCAGATGAGAGAGTGGGTGAGATGTTATCAACAAATTTTGTTGAAAATAAGAAAAGTTTTGGAATGAGATTAATAAGTTGAGGAAGCCTAGAGAACAAATGGATTTGACAGTTAAAAATAGGAGAGGAGAGTTATTAAATGGAGAGTTAGAGGTATCGGGAAGATGGAGGAATATTTTGAGGATTGTTAAATTTGATGAAGACAGGGAAGCTGTGATTTCGTGTATAGGGCAAGGAGGAATAACATCTTGTAGGAGTGTGGAAGAGCCAGTTGTGAGTGTGGGGAAAGTTCGTGAGGCAGTGGGTAGAATGAAAGGGCGTAAGGCAGCTGGGATTGATGGGATAAAGATAGAAATGTTAAAAGCAGGCGGGGATATAGTTTTGGAGTGGTTGGTGCTATTATTTAATAAATGTATGGAAGAGGGTAAGGTACCTAGGGACTGGCAGAGCGTGTATTGTTTCTTTGTATAAAGACAAAGGGGACAAAAGAGAGTGCAAAAATTATAGGTGACTAAGTCTGTTTAGTATACCATGTAAAGTGTATGGTAGAGTTATTATTGAAAGAATTAAGAGTAAGACGGAGAGCAGGATAGCAGATGAACGAGGGGGGCTTTAGGAAAGGTAGGGGGTGTGTAGACGAAGTGTTTACAGTGAAACATATAGGTGAACAGTATTTAGATAAGGGTAAAGAGGTTTTTGTGGCATTTATGGATTTGGAAAGGGCGTACGATAGGGTGGATGGGGGCAATGTGGCAGATGTTGCAGGTGTATGGAATAGGAGGAGGTTACTGAAAGCAGTGAAGAGTTTTATGAGGATAGTGAGGCTCAGGTTAGAGTGTGTAGGAGGGAGGGGACTATTTCCCAGTAAAAGTGGGCCTTAGACAAGGATGTGTGATGTCACCGTGGTTGTTCAATATTACAGTGGGGTTTGTAATCAGAAGTGATCAGGTCTTAGCAAAGATGTTGGCTTTAAAAATGTTGAGAAATAAAGTCCTTTTAGACCCCTTTAAATGACACTTGCATTTAAGAGATTCTAAAGGGGAGTTTGACAGAAGGTTTAGTGGGGTGGAATGAAGATTTGGAGAGGTGTGTTTAAAAAAAAAAAAATAGTGGGGAAGTGAATAATAAAAGGGATAGAGATGGTGAAGGTAAGATGAGTGATAAAAAAAGGAGATTAGGTGACGAAAGATTGGATATCAGATTGGAGGAGAGAGTATGGAGGAGGTGAATGTATTCAGATATTTGGGAGTGGACATGTCAGCAGATAGGTCTATGAAGGATGAGGTGAATCATAGAATTGATGAGGGGAAAAGGGTAAGTGGAGCACTTCGGAGTCTGTGGAGACAAAGAACTTTGTCCATGGAAGTAAAGAGGGGAATGTATGAGAGTATAGTTATACCAACACTCTTATATGGGTGTGAAGCATGGGTGATAAATGTTGCAATGAGAAGAAGGCTGGAGGCAGTGGAGATGTCATGTCTGAGGTCAATGTGTGGTGTGAATATAATGCAGAGAATTCGGAGTTTGGAAATTAGGAGGAGGTGCGGGATTACCAAAACTATTATCCAGAGAGCTGAGGAGGGGTTGTTGAGGTGGTTCGGACATGTAGAGAGAATGGAACGAGACAGAATGACTTCGAGTGTATAAATCTGTAGTGGAGGGAAGGCTGAATAGGGGTCGGCCTAGGAAAGGTTGGAGGGAGGGGGTAAAGGAGGTTTTGTGTGCGAGGGGCTTGGACTTCCAGCAAGCATGTGTGAGCATATTTGATAGGAGTGAATGGAGACAAATGGTTTTTAATACTTGAAGTGCTGTTGGAGTGTGAGCAAAGTAACATTTATGAATGGATTCAGGGAAACCAGCAGGCCGGACTTGAGTCCTGGAGATGGGAAGTACAGTGTCTGCACTCTGAAGGAGGGGTGTTAATGTTGCAGTTTTATAACTGTAGTGTAAAGCACCCCTCTGGTAAGACAGTGATGGAGTGAATGATGATTTAAGTTTTTCTTTTTCGGGCCACCCTGCCTTGGTGGGAATCGGCCGATGTGTTAATAAAAAAAAAAAATAATACGTATCTTTATTTCTACAAGTACATGTACAAGGTATACAGGCCTAGCTGACATCAATGACATACTACTACGTATACAGAAAGTCGCTTGTTATGCAGAGCATTTCGGGCAAATTAGGCCAATATTGTTCCAAGATGCAACCCACACCAGTCGAGTCGACAAACACCCAGATACCCATTATTACTGATTTGTGAACATGGACAACCGGCGTAAGGAAACACGCCCAATGTTTCTAACCTTTGCCGGGAATTGAACCCAGACCCTCATCATGTGAAGCGAGAGCTTTTGCCACCAGGCCACGGGCTCACCCTACCTTGGTGGGAGATGGCTAGTGAAAAAAAAAAAACTTGAGAGTGGTTGGTATACAATGCTGTACCTATATATACAGTGGACCCCCGAGTTATGATCATAATTCATTCCAGAAGGCTGCTCAAGTGCCATTACCGAACGAATTTTCTCCCTTATCCCTTTTGGGGTCGGTGCCGTACTAGTACGTTATACGAGCAGGGGTCGGTGCCGTACTAGTACGTTATACGAGCAGGGGTCGGTGCCGTACTAGTACGCGTAAATTCTAGTTGCCTCAAATTAAGCAGGAAATGGCTTGTAGGCCTACATATGAAAGAATGGGTCTATGTGGTCACTGTGCACAGTATAAAAAAAATCCTGCACCACACACTGCATAATGAAAAAAAAAAAACTCCGACCGTTTTTTTTTTTAAAACAGCGACTTTGCAGTCTATTTTCGTATGGTATTTATTGATGTATTCTTATTTTCTTGGTCTCATGTGATAGAATGGAAGATATATTACAGAAATAGAGATGATTTTGATTGGTTTGACAATGACAAGTATGTACAGTGGTACCTCGGTTAACGATATTTTTTCATTCCAGAATGCTGTTCAAGTGCCATTACCAAACAAATTTATCCCCATAAGGAATAATGTAAAATAGATACAGTGGACCCTCGGTTAACGAAATTAATCCGTTCCAGGAGCTCTTTCTTAATCTGAATCTTTCGTTATCTGAAACCTTATTTCCCATAAGAAATAATGTAAATACAATTAATTCGTTCCACAAAAAAATAATCACTCAAAATAAAAAAAAATAACATTTACAGTGGACCCTCGGTTAACGAATACCCCGGAAATCGTGCAATTATGTAAGTATAATTTTGTAAGTTCTTGTGGAAGTGTATTTTTGGGGGTCTGAAATAGACTAACCTACGTGAAATTTTTCCTTAAGGGAGTAAATTCGTTCGGTAATGGCACTTGAGCAGACTTCAGGAGTGAAGTTTTTACGAAACTCGGGGGTCCACTGTACTTACCTTTATTGAAGAGACTTGCAGGCATCTGGAAGATAGTATAGATGATGACTGGAGCAGGTGTTAGTGGTTGGAAGGGGAATCCCCCTCCAAAAGGACTTCAGGTGACAAGTCCCTCTCTGGGGTTACTTCCCTTCTTGGTCTTTTAATGCCACTAGGACCAGCTTGAGAGTCACTAGACCCCTGCCTGGTGAAGTAGCTGTCCAGAGTCCTCTGTTTCTGGCGACTCTTCAACACTTTTCTGAAGTACAACAGGCCTGTTTCATCACAATTAAACACTTGTTGGGGGAGGAATTGTTCAGCCTCTACGAACCCCTTGAATTTGTGCACAAATTTTTCAGCTGCACGTTTGTCTGAGCTGGCTGCCTCACCATGCCTCACAACATTGTGTATGCCACTACGTTTCTTAAACTTCTCAAACCAGCCTTTGCTGGCTTTAAAATCACTCGCCTCACCACTGGTTCCAGGCATTGTCTTCACAAGATCTGCATGCAACTTCCTTGCCTTTTCACAAATTATCGCCATAGAAATACTATCACCCGCTCTCTGTTTTTCATGGATCCACACCAACAACAACTTCTCAACCTCATCCACTGTTTTCGATCTTTGTTTTGTTAACAAATTAACCCCTTTTGCAACATTAGCTTCCTTGATCTCATTTCTTTGTGCCAGGATAGTGCCGATAGTAGATGGATTTTTCTTGTACATCCTGGCAAGATCACTCAGACGTACACCACTCTCATATTTTTCTATGATTTCCTTCTTCAGTTCGATGGTGTTCCTCACTCTCTTTACCACAGGGGTGCCACTAGGAAGCTTCTTTGGACCCATGGTGACTTATTTCACAGTGGCAATAACTAAACCACCAAAAAAGACACCAAATATATTGTGAATCTTTGAAAGAGCACGCTAGGTAATGTTCTCTCAATGGTAAACAACGCTTCACTGGCGTCCTGCGCTTGCGCGGAGCAGGCGGACACGTCTAATACCTTTCGGTAACCGAGGAATTTTTCGCTAACCGATTCCGAAAAAAGCTTTCGTTTTCCGAAATTTTCGTTAACGGGACTTTTCGTTAACCGAGGGTCCACTGTAGTCCTTTTAGACCCCCAAAAATACACTTACAAAAGCATTTAAAAAAATAAACTTACATAAAAGGGCGAGTTTGGGGACCATCGTTAACCGAGGTACCACTGTACCTTGAAATTGAGCTCAAAGTAGCGAAAATGTTCGATTTTCGCCCATGTTCAAGAGTAAACAAATCACACCATGCGTCCAATACACATCAACTGGCGAGTCTAATATTCTTGCACAAGTGCGCTGATATTATTTATACCATTTTTACAATGATACAGTTGTATGTACATAACAATAAATCTTCTATTTTTCGTGAGAATAAAAATTCAAAATGGAAAGCAAAAGTAATGTAAGAGGGGCCTGGAGACATGACTAATGAACAGAGAATATGTTATTTTAGTGCCAGGAATGTCTGCCTTGTTTATTCTGGACCCTATTTTGAATTTGTGTGAAATTGGCCAAATTGTCATTTTCTGACCACTATTTTGGGTAGTTGAAATTGGTAAATAGGCGGTTTCTTGTACTCAATCGATAGAAGAAATGGAGTTCTAGCGAAATAGCTATGATTTTAGTGGACTGGAACATTGGAATTTGCCAAAAATAGGGCTCAAAGTGGGTGAAATCGCCGATGCGTAAACATCTTCGAGACCAATAATTTCGCGAGAGCATAACTTCGTAAGTTTTCATTCAAATTTCAAACTTTTGGTGTCGTTATGATCGGAAAAAGATTCTCTATCATTTCATAAGAATTTTTTTTTTTTTTTCCAAAAAATTTTCGACCCTGAGAACGTGTTTCTGAGAAGGCCTGTCGACCCCCAAAGGGCTAAGAAATAATGTCAAGTAGGTTAGTCCATTTCAGACCCCCAAAAATACACTTACAAAAGCACTTACAATATTACACTTACATACTTGTACAATTTCCGAGGTGAACGTAACTCGGGAGTCCACTGTACAGTCAACCCTTGGTTTTCATTTGTCTCAGTTTTCGCCAATTTTGGTTTTCGTTCACTTTTTTCGTGGAAAAAATGTCTCAGTTTTCGTTGACTGTCTCAGTTTTCGTTGATGGGATGGAACCTGTCCATCAGTGCCCTGCACATACAAAGGCCGTAGACTGCCACCCATGCACCTCCCACGCACATTGTCACGCAGTCTAGCATTGTTTATGCTTGAGTGAACATCACCCCAGGAGTTCATGCAAAACATTTATTAACAATTCATTGTTTTTGGCCCTTGATTATTGTGTGTGACTACTAAATAAGCTACCATGGGCCCAAAGAAAGCTCCTAGTGCCAGTCCTTTGGTAAAGAAAGTGAGAAACACTATGGAGTTTAAGAGTGTAGCAGGCATGCAGGGAGTGTAGCATGCATGCAGGAGTGTAGCATGCATGCAGGGAGTGTAGGCATGCGGGTGCAGTGCAGGGAGTGTAGCAGGCATGCAGGGAGGTAGCAGGCATGCAGGGAGTGTAGCAGGCATGCAGGGAGTGTAGCAGGCATGCAGGGAGTGTAGCAGGCATGCAGGGAGTGTAGCAGGCATGCAGGGAGTGTAGCAGCATGCAGGGAGTGTAGCAGGCATGCAGGGAGTGTAGCAGGCATGCAGGGAGTGTAGCAGGCATGCAGGAGTGTAGCAGGCATGCAGGGAGTGTAGCAGGC
>WNWK01010327.1:0-17500 GCA_009830355.1 Cherax destructor | reverse complement strand
AATTGGTGACAGTACCTGCAAAGATTTTTTTTACATAAAAGGTGGTAAGCTGTTTATGTCTCCTGCCTTGTTTTTAAGGGTGTTGATTATGAGCGAGACTTCAATTGGGTTGGTAGGAGCTAGGAATAGTGTATTAGGGTAGGTGTTGGTGAGGTAGCTTGGGATTTTACTCGCTATTTTCTTTCCTATGGTGGAGAAGAAAACATTAAGTCTGTTTGCTGTCTCAGTTGGTGAGAGTAGGGGTTCATCTGTTTTTGATAATTTGATGGTATTGTTCTTGGATATCTTTTTATTTCCTAGAATTGCAGATAGGGTTTTCCAGGTCTTTTTCATATCACCTCTTATGGTCTGGAGTCTGTTCTCATAATACAATTTTTTGGACCTTCTTATCAGGCTGGTAAGGATTGATGAGTAGCGTTTGGATTGTTCTCTGGTTATTAGACCCCTTCTGTATTGCTTTTCATATTGGTGCCTTTTGTTAATGGATTTAAGCATGCTGGGTGTTAGGCAGGGATTGTTAAGTCTCTTAGCTGTGATCTGTTTAGTTTTTTTAGGGCAATGTCTGTTATAGAGGTGGTGGTTTTTTTTAAGGAAATTATTGATGCATTCATTAGTATCTGAATATGATTCAATCTCATTATTCCAGTCGATGTCAATCATAGCTGTTATAAAATTAATAACAGCTGACTCGTTATGTAGTCTGAAGGTAACTTTTGAAATATCTTGGGGCAATTTACCTAGGTTGGTTATGAGAAAGGTAGGGTAGTGGTCTGTGGTGTTGTCTGTGATTATGCCTGATTTTAGAGGGATATAGTGTTAGTCCAGATGTGGTCTAATAATGAGGTACTAGTCTCGGAGATTATTCTTATAATAATAATTATATACATATTATTATTAGTAGTAGTACATATGTATTCTTATAATAATACTCTTGCTTACCATTTGGAATTTTTATTCACACAAAAAATAGAAGATTTACTGTTATGCAGACTATTGCATTATTGTAATAATTGTACAAATAATGTCATCCCATTGAACACCGACAAAAATCAAACATTTCAGCTACTTTGCGCTCAATTTCAAGGTACTTTTTGTTGTGAAAGCAATCAAAATCATATCTATGTCTGTAATATATCTTCCATTCTATCAATTGAGACCAAAAAAATGAGAATACAACCATAAAAACCATACAAAAATATACCACTAAGGGCCGGCTAAGGCTGAGAATTGAACTCGGTTATCTGAGAATTGAACTCGGTTATCTGAGAATTGAACTCGGTTATCTGAGAATTGAACTCGGTTATCTGAGAATTGAACTCGGTTATCTGAGAATTGAACTGTTATCTGAGAATTGAACTCGGTTATCTGAGAATTGAACTCGGTTATCTGAGAATTGAACTCGGTTATCTGAGAATTGAACTTCGGTTATCTTGAGAATTGAACTCGGTTATCTGAGAATTGAACTCGGTTATCTGAGAATTGAACTCGGTTATCTGAGAATTGAACTCGTTATCTGAGAATTGAACTTTATCTGGAATTAACTCGTTATCTGAGAATTGAACTCGGTTATCTGAGAATTGAACTCGGTTATCTGAGAATTGAACTCGGTTATCTGAGAATTGAACTCGGTTATCTGAGAATTGAACTCGTTATCTGAGAATTGAACTCGGTTATCTGAGAATTGAACTCGGTTATCTGAGAATTGAACTCGGTTATCTGAGAATTGAACTCGGTTATCTGAGAATTGAACTCGGTTATCTGAGAATTGAACTCGGTTATCTGAGAATTGAACTCGGTTATCTGAGAATTGAACTCGGTTATCTGAGAATTGAACTCGGTTATCTGAGAATTGAACTCGTTATCTGAGAATTGAACTCGGTTATCTGAGAATTGAACTCGGTTATCTGAGAATTGAACTCGGTTATCTGAGAATTGAACTCGGTATCTGAAATTGACTCGGTTATTGAGAATTGAACTCGGTTATCTGAGAATTGAACTCGGTTATCTGAGAATTGAACTCGGTTATCTGAGAATTGAACTCGGTTATCTGAGAATTGAACTCGGTTATCTGAGAATTGAACTCGGTTATCTGAGAATTGAACTCGGTTATCTGAGAATTGAACTCGGTTATCTGAGAATTGAACTCGTTATCTGAGAATTGAACTCGGTTATCTGAGAATTGAACTCGGTTATCTGAGAATTGAACTCGGTTATCTGAGAATTGAACTCGGTTATCTGAGAATTGAACTCGGTTATCTGAGAATTGAACTCGGTTATCTGAGAATTGAACTCGGTTATCTGAGAATTGAACTCGGTTATCTGAGAATTGAACTCGGTTATCTGAGAATTGAACTCGGTTATCTGAGAATTGAACTCGGTTATCTGAGAATTGAACTCGGTTATCTGAGAATTGAACTCGGTTATCTGAGAATTGAACTCGGTTATCTGAGAATTGAACTCGGTTATCTGAGAATTGAACTCGGTTATCTGAGAATTGAACTCGGTTATCTGAGAATTGAACTCGGTTATCTGAGAATTGAACTCGGTTATCTGAGAATTGAACTCGGTTATCTGAGAATTGAACTCGGTTATCTGAGAATTGAACTCGGTTATCTGAGAATTGAACTCGGTTATCTGAGAATTGAACTCGGTTATCTGAGAATTGAACTCGGTTATCTGAGAATTGAACTCAGTTATTTACAGTCAGATTTCTTTCAATTTTGGTGTACCTTAAGAAACATCTTTCCATCATACATTGCCCAAGTTTCAATAAGATATTCCAACAAACAAATGAGATCCAATTCCCTAGATCAAGAGCAAGAGCCCCTCACCAGCGTCAAGGAACCTCCCTTGAGGCCCACTCGCATCTGGAAATTTCGCTCGCCTATGGAAGCAAAAAATTGACTAATCGACTGCTCGCATCTGGAAAAACTCGCATGTGGATGCGCTCGTTAGTAGAGGTTCCGCTCCATAGTGTCTGCCTACTACTTACTCTTAGTGGACTAAAAATATCAATCGCTGCATAATATACTGTTGTGTGCATTACCCATGAAGTACACCACACAATTTTAGGCAAGTACATTTTTAACAAATCATTAATGTACATTTATAGAAATATAAAGTGTGACAGATATAACATAAAAGTTAAGCAACAATAAATTCATGGTAGCTGGTCAAGAGAAGCAGCCATTACAGGCAGAGGCAAGACAACAGATTTATTTCTAGCACAATATACAGTAATACACAATGTTCAGAATAACTGTTAACCCAAAAGTGTCCAGGAAAACTGCTGACACTCCAAGAGTCTACAACAAATGTTGACCCATAACGATGTCCAGGACAACTGGTGATTGCCCAGCAGTGTCCAGCACTAGTGATGGACCAGCAGTGTCCAGGACAACTAGTGATGGACCAGCAGTGTCCAGGACAACTAGTGATGGTCCAGCAGTGTCCAGGACAACTAGTGATGGTCCAGCAGTGTCCAGGACAACTAGTGATGGTCCAGCAGTGTCCAGGACAACTAGTGATGGTCCAGCAGTGTCCAGGACAACTAGTGATGGTCCAGCAGTGTCCAGGACAACTAGTGATGGTCCAGCAGTGTCCAGGACAACTAGTGATGGTCCAGCAGTGTCCAGGACAACTAGTGATGGTCCAGCAGTGTCCAGGATAACTGGTGATGACCCAACAGTGTCCAGGATAACTGGTGATGACCCAACAGTGTCCAGGACAACTGGTGATGACCCAACAGTGTCCAGGATAACTGGTGATGACCCAACAGTGTCCAGGATAACTGGTGATGACCCAACAGTGTCCAGGATAACTGGTGACAAACCAGCACTGTTTAGAGCTGATGAGCCACCAGTGTCCAGGACAACTTCTGATGACCCACCAGTGTCCAGGGCAACTGCTGATGACCCACCAGTGTCCAGGGCAACTGCTGATGACCCACCAGTGTCCAGGGCAACTGCTGATGACCCACCAGTGTCCAGGGCAACCAATGATGACCCACCAGTGTCCAGGGCAACCAATGATGAGCCACCAGTGTCCAGGGCAACCAATGATGAGCCACCAGTGTCCAGGGCAACCAATGATGAGCCACCAGTGTCCAGGGCAACCAATGATGAGCCACCAGTGTCCAGGGCAACCAATGATGAGCCACCAGTGTCCAGGGCAACCAATGATGAGCCACCAGTGTCCAGGGCAACCAATGATGAGCCACCAGTGTCCAGGGCAACCAATGATGAGCCACCAGTGTCCAGGGCAACCACTAAAGACCCACCAGTGTCCAGGGCAACCACTAAAGACCTACCAGTGTCCAGGGCAACCACTAAAGACCCACCAGTGTCCAGGGCAACCACTAAAGACAAACCAGTGTCCAGGGCAATAACTGATGAGCCACTAGTGTCCAGGAAAACCGCTAAAGACCCACCAGTGTCCAGGACAACCGCTGAAGACCCACCAGTGTCCAGGACAACCGCTGAAGACCCACCAGTGTCCAGGACAACCGCTGAAGACCCACCAGTGTCCAGGACAACCGCTGAAGACCCACCAGTGTCCAGGACAACCGCTGAAGACCCACCAGTGTCCAGGACAACCGCTGAAGACCCACCAGTGTCCAGGACAACCGCTGAAGACCCACCAGTGTCCAGGACAACCGCTGAAGACCACCAGTGTCCAGGACAACCGCTGAAGACCCACCAGTGTCCAGGACAACCGCTGAAGACCCACCAGTGTCCAGGACAACCGCTGAAGACCCACCAGTGTCCAGGACAACCGCTGAAGACCCACCAGTGTCCAGGACAACCGCTGAAGACCCACCAGTGTCCAGGACAACCGCTGAAGACCCACCAGTGTCCAGGACAACCGCTGAAGACCCACCAGTGTCCAGGACAACCGCTGAAGACCCACCAGTGTCCAGGACAACCGCTGAAGACCCACCAGTGTCCAGGACAACCGCTGAAGACCCACCAGTGTCCAGGACAACCGCTGAAGACCCACCAGTGTCCAGGACAACCGCTGAAGACCCACCAGTGTCCAGGACAACCGCTGAAGACCCACCAGTGTCCAGGACAACCGCTGAAGACCCACCAGTGTCCAGGACAACCGCTGAAGACCCACCAGTGTCCAGGACAACCGCTGAAGACCCACCAGTGTCCAGGACAACCGCTGAAGACCCACCAGTGTCCAGGACAACCGCTGAAGACCCACCAGTGTCCAGGACAACCGCTGAAGACCCACCAGTGTCCAGGACAACCGCTGAAGACCCACCAGTGTCCAGGACAACCGCTGAAGACCCACCAGTGTCCAGGACAACCGCTGAAGACCCACCAGTGTCCAGGACAACCGCTGAAGACCCACCAGTGTCCAGGACAACCGCTGAAGACCCACCAGTGTCCAGGACAACCGCTGAAGACCCACCAGTGTCCAGGACAACCGCTGAAGACCCACCAGTGTCCAGGACAACCGCTGAAGACCCACCAGTGTCCAGGACAACCGCTGAAGACCCACCAGTGTCCAGGACAACCGCTGAAGACCCACCAGTGTCCAGGACAACCACTGAAGACCCACCAGTGTCCAGGACAACCGCTGAAGACCCACCAGTGTCCAGGACAACCGCTGAAGACCCACCAGTTTCCAGGACAACCGCTGAAGACCCACCAGTGTCCAGGACAACCGCTGAAGACCCACCAGTGTCCAGGACAACCGCTGAAGACCCACCAGTATCCAGGACAACCGCTGAAGACCCACCAGTGTCCAGGACAACCGCTGAAGACCCACCAGTGTCCAGGACAACCACTGAAGACCCACCAGTGTCCAGGACAACCGCTGATGAGCCACCAGTGTCCAGGGCAACCACTGATGAGCCACCAGTGTTAAGGGCAACCACTTATGAGCCACTAGTGTCCAGGACAGCCGCTGATGAGCCACCAGTGTCCAGGACAACTGCTAAAGACCCACCAGTGTTAAGGGCAACCACTGATGAGCCACTAGTGTCCAGGACAACCGCTGAAGACCCACCAGTGTCCAGGACAACCGCTGATGACCCAGCACTATATTCAGGACAACTGCTTATAACCCAGCATTATATCCAGAACAACTGCTGATGATCCAGCATCGAGTTCAGGACAACTGCTGA
The DNA here is from genome assembly GCA_009830355.1 of Cherax destructor. NCBI lineage: Eukaryota > Metazoa > Arthropoda > Malacostraca > Decapoda > Parastacidae > Cherax > Cherax destructor. The sequence goes on along the minus strand of WNWK01010327.1, from coordinate 11,364 downwards.
CGACCCATAACTATATCCAGGACAAATGTTGACGACCCAGCTCTGTATCCAGGACAACTGCTGAATACCTAGCAATGTGTCCAAGACAACTGCTGACGGAGCACACACATAACACTCACCGCCTGGAACTCATTGTGAAACCATGGAGGGAGGTGGAGGAGCAGAATATTGCCAGAGGACAATAATTGTCCAGCGGCCGCCACACACAAACACCAACAAACACTACTGCCACCTGGTGGGCCGCGCCCGTACTCACCTTTACACTCCCACAATGTAATTAATATATCTAATATATATGTAAGACGTGATGTAAGTTCAGTTTTAACTGGTTAAACAGGTTGGTGGGTTGGTTAATGGGGTTTAAACTCTATCGACTACACTAGGGTCATTAAGACTGCCCGTAGCCTTTTCTCCACCAGATAAGAATGTTTTTATCCCTAAAATAGGGATTAAAAACCTCAACATGTATACACTGAGAGAAATACACCTTTCAGTGTGTATGTTCTGTGAACAGGTATGATAGTGGAAGTATTCTGTCAAATGACCAAAAACTCCAGCGGGTGGATAATCTGACTCGAATCACCATTTTTTTTTTTTTAATTTTCCTGGGGAATAAAATATTCCATACGAATAGCAACGTGGAATAAACATTGATCATCAGTTGATAAATAAGACACATGTACAACACTTGGATATTTGTATTGCCGAAACGTGTCTCCTGAACAACACGCAATAATGATACCAAGTGTTCCACTTAAACGGGAAAACAATGACAGAATCCATCAGTGGTTCACTCGAGATAGGAAAAATTCTAGTGAGAAAAATAGATGTAGGCCGTTTATATACGATCACAAATGAACATGATCTATCCAACTTCCTTAGAGATGCAGATCTTACCGAGACTGATTAACCAATTCGTCCTCAACATTATTATCTACGTGTAGTGTTATGTTCCTACTGCATTATCGTGAAAATCCTTGTACTATCATTTACTAGTTAGTACCAACTACCTCATGTCCTGTTTTTTTTGTGTTATTGTTTGCTTTAATTTTGTGCTATAAGTCGAAAAAAAGTCTTAGCCGTAGCTCGATCGCTAGCGCACTCAGCTCACACACTGAGGTCCGAAGTTCGAATCCCCGGTACGGCTGTAAAACATTAGGACGTGTTTCCATACGACACCTGTTGTCTATGTTCACTGGGTACCTGGGTGTTAGTTGACTGGTGTGGGTCGCATCCTGGGACAAAATTGACCTAATTTGCCCGAAATGCTCTGCATGACAAGGGGCTTTCTATACAGTAGTATGTCATTGATGTCAGCTAGGCCTGTATACCTTGTACATGTAATTGTAGAAATAAAGATATTATTATTATTATTATTGTGCATTTATTACTTTATACCTCACAACCTGCCTTTCAAGCCTTTAAGTGCAGGCCACCACTTTCTGCAGTTACATTTATTTCTTTTTATTCATTATTATCAAATCTTACTGTTTATTTTTGTATTATTATTATTTGTTTAATCTCTGTTCTCTGCACACCTATACTTTGTAAGGCTTATTGTGAATTATTATTATTATGTGAGTAAATTACCTGCATGAGATTTACAGGGTATTACCTGAATTATTACAGGCAAGTAATTTGGGTGAGATAAGTGGGACTGTAGTCACAGTAGGTTGCAGAACTGTTACTCCCTCGATGCCCACTTCTTCACCACTCTCACAAAAAGCTAGACCTGACATTAAATTAATACCAATATTATAAAATAATGTGGCCTGTATATGATTAGACTTGCTGGGTACACAGAAGAAATTGGTATTAACACTTACCATTTAATTACTGAAAGATACTTAATGCTGATGGAACACACCCTAACCTTACCCTAGCAGTTAGAATTTACGATGGCCAACGCAAAAACTACTGTACATTATGGATAAGCGTCACTTAGCAGAGGTGTGCTCCTGGGAGAATTGGTGTCCTCTATTTTTTCGTCCTGGTTGCCGAATTGTAAGGGTTTTCCACACTATCCCAATTCTCCAGCAGGGGACATTAACACGGGTTCCTATTACAAATTCAGGCCGAAACCCCCCCCCATTTAACCTTCGAGAATGCCTGATTACATTGCACAATTCAGTCCAGTGTTCACACATTAAATTCAATAATGCGTCTCTCCTTCTGCGGTGTCACTCCCTCGGCTGTTCTGCCTACCAATAGACCCCTGGCTGTCTTCAAGAAGGCACTGGACAGGCACTTAAAGTCAGTACCTGACCAACCGGGCTGTGGTTCGTACGTCAGTTTGTGTGCGACCAGCAGTAATAGCCTGGTTGATCAGACCCTGATCCACCATGAGGCCTGATCTCAGACCGAGCCGCGGGGGCGTTGACCCCCGAAACCCTCTCCAGGTAAATTCCCTCACTCAAAATTTCTCGAAGGGTCCAAATAGCATCACATTTTAATACACAATTATTATATTATTCATTTATATGCTCTACATTTAGGAAATTATGTAAAAAAAATCCACACTGCCTTTTATAATTTTTCATATTACCTCCAGAGCAATACTGAATCATAACAGTTGTGCAATATTGATTTACTACTTGTCATAGTCAGTACATCAACCTTTCTTCATAGTTAATAGTATCTTTTCTGTTAGCTATACATCCTTAATCCTGCATTTGTCATATGATTGCAAACATCGATCCTGATATTAACCTCTTATTAAATGACATATACGATCCTAGCAATAATTGCCTTTATTACACTGCTAGTCAGGCTAAGACACTACTCAGTGCCAACAATAACATAACAGTATTCAATTATAATGTCAGATCATTAAGCAAACACTATGATGACCTCCAAGCACTACTCAATTCTCTAAATGTCAGTATATCTCTATCATTACTCTCACTAAAACCTGGCTGAAACATGATGTTACAAACATCTATGCCATACCTGGCTATACGGCCATACACAACTGTAGGCCAGATCAATTAGGAGGTGGCACAACTATATACTACTCTCATGAACTTGAATGTATAAAATCTACTTGCACTAGGGATGAATATGGTGAATATACATTTGCTAAATTTAAATCCAAAAACCTCAAAAAACCTTTAACAGTTGAAGCAATCTACAGAGTACCTCACTCCAATATTCATCCATGTAGTGAAAACCTAATAAACATGATAACTGACACAGAGATGAATAAACACCACCTGATACTTACAGGTGACTTCAACATAAACCTCATCTACAATCTAGTTATCATGAACTACCTCACTATTGTAAATCTATTTAATCATTTGAAATTTGTATTCATATGTATACACACAACCCGCACCTAGGAAAGAGGAGCTTACGATTAGTATTAAGTCTGCCCAAAATGCCTAGCATGCCCAGGCATGCTAGGCATGCTAACGGCCATCTTTGTAATTATTGTCTTTAAATGTTAAACACACATTGTAATTTTTACAGAGAAATAAATCATCTTGAATCTTGAATCCATGACCACAACCCACAAGTAAATGAATTCACAAACACTATGAGCAACTGCTTACTTCTGCCAGCTATAACAAAACCTACAAGAATCTCCGAGATAAGTGCCTCATTACTTGACCATATCTGGACAAACACTATATCCCCATTAAAAGCAGGCATAATCAGAGATAATACCACTGACCACTATCCCACCTTTCTCATAAGCAATTTATATAAGTTGCCTCAGTACACAAGTAGGATCACATTCCGACTACATGTCAAAGACCTGGGAGTGATCATGTCAGAGGATCTCACCTTCAAGGACCATAACAAAGTAGCAATTGCATCTGCTCGAAAAATGACAGGATGGATAATGAGAACCTTCAAAACCAGGGATGCCAAGCCCATGTTGACACTTTACAGATCGCTTGTTCTATCTAGGCTGGAATATTGCTGCACACTAACTGCACCTTTCAAGGCGGGTGAAATTGCTGACCTTGAAAATGTGCAGAGAACCTTCACCGCACGCATAAGTGCGATAAACCACCTCAACTACTGGGAACGCTTGAAGTTCCTAAACCTGTACTCTCTAGAACGCAGGCGGGAGAGATACATTATTATATACACATGGAAAATTCTCGAGGGATTAGTACCAAACTTGCACACGAAAGCAAAAGACTCGGCAGGCGATGTAACATCCCCCCAATGAAGAGCAGGGGTGCCACTAGCACGTTGAGGGACAACACAATAAGTGTCAGGGGCCCAAGATTGTTCAACTGCCTCCCAGCATACATCAGGGGGATTAACAACAAACCCCTGGCTGTCTTCAAGCAGGCACTGGACAGGCACCTAAAGTCGGTACCTGACCAGCCAGGCTGTGGTTCGTACGTTGGACTGCGTGCGGCCAGCAGTAACAGCCTGGTTGATCAGGCTCTGGTCCAACATGAGGCCTGGTCACAGACCGGGCCGCGGGGGCGTTGACCCCTGGAATTCTCTCCAGGTAAACTCCAGGTAAACATGATGAGTCATCAGTTAATAACTTTATTTCAGCATTAAGTAACATCGAGTGGCAGAGTGAGCTAGCAGTCATCCTCGATATTGATGAATGTGTTAATATTTAAAAAAAAAAAAAAAAAAACCTCTATAACAGGCATTGCCCAATAAAAACAAAGCAAAGAGACTAAACAGCCCCTGGCTTACAAACAGCATCCTCAGATCTATTGATAAAAAAATATCTATATGAAAAACAGTACAGAATGGGTCTAATAACAAAGGATCTGACAAAACGTTACTCATCAATATTAACTAATCTAATAAAGAGGTAAAAAAAACTGTATTACGAAAACAGATTTCATGACATAAAAGGCGATATGAAAAAGATCTGGAAAACCCTATCTGAAATTCTAGGATCTAAACAGCTGTCTCGAAACAGTGATTAACTTAACGAAACCAGAAGAACCTCTCCTTCAGCCAACAGATACTGCCAACAAACTTAATGTCTTTTTTTCGACCGTAGGAACAAAGCTAGCAAGCAAAATCCCAAACTCAAACATTCAGCTGAAAGACTACCTCAATGGTAACTACCCAAATACTCTATTTCTAGTCCCAACAAACCCTACTGAAATCTCGCTCATCATCAAAATACGAAAGAACAAGACAGGAGACCTAAATAACTTACCACCACTCATGTATAAAAAAGCTTCTCATGTGTTGTCACCAATTATTGCAACTCTTTTTTTTAACAAATCCATTGAATCTTCCACCTTCCCATCCATTCTCAAGGCAGCAAGGGTCACCCCGATCCTCAGAGGTGATCCAACTAAATTGAACAACTATAGGTCTATATCAAACTTGCCCCTACTATCTAAAATCTTCGAAAATTAATTCACAAACAAATCTACTCCTACTTAGTATCCCACAATATACTTAACCCCTGTCAGTTTGGATTTAGACCGAAAAAAGTACTAACGATCCAATTATACATATGCTTGAACTAATATATTCGGCACTCGAAAAAATGAAATTCCTCTGGGACTTTTCATGGAGGGCTTCTGTGCAGGGGTTTGAATGGGCTTGCCTGATCATATTAACCCCAATTAGGATATTTCTTTCAGTAACACGATCTCTGATGCTTGGAATATCAAGTTCTTTGTGCATATTTAAAATTTTGGCAGTACGAGGGCATCCTAAAATGATCCTCATTGCTTCGTTCTGCAGTTTTTCCAGCCCTCAAAGCTTCCAGTCAGACACAAGAGCAAGTAGTGGCGCAGCATAATCAACCAATGATCTATTATAAGCAAGATACATAATTTTCACAATTTTAACATTAGCACCATACCTGGGGTGAAACCCTGCCAGAACTCTAAGTGCTCTCAGCCTTTCTTTGTATTGACGACAGTCTCGTTACAACAGGTCCAAGTAGTGGGACCTCAAAGCCTAGATACCTGTATCTGTTTACATATTCTAAAAGAGACCCATCATGCAACTGGATCTGGCGAACTGTGCCTCTCTGTCGAGGAGGACGCCTATTGAGTATCTTTGTTTTATCAGTAGAGATTATCAACCCCAGGTCCTGACACGAGGCTAATACATGGTTAAGGATGTTTTGGGTGTTGGAGAATCCGGTGGTGTGAATCATTATATCATCAGCAAAACTGATCATATAATGATGGGGCTGGCTAGGCATAGCATTAAGTAAGGCATTAATTAGAATATTGAATAGAGTGTGACTGAGCACACCTCCCTGTGGGGTTCCTAATTCAAAGTCTTTAGTTATACTTATTGTAGTGGTTGTAGGTTATTGAAAAGCGGAGTAATCATAACAATGTACTCTCCAAGGCCGCTCCATAACAACAACAACAATAACAAAACAATTATAAATGACTGAACCAAACAAACAGTATTCAATCCTCCTACTGCTCCCAACCCCTTACATTCCTCCTTTCCTAAATTACATTATATCATCCAACTTATAAATCCAACCTATCTGGAGGTTTGACAACTCTGCTGGAACGCCGGAGAATTGGAGGGTTTGCGCTGTCCTGAGGTGCCTCCTCTTCTCTCACCCGGCTGGTTCCCTTAGCAAACCTCCCAGGAGGTTCTTCCTGTATGCTAACCTGCTCTTTAAGTTTATTACCATTATTATCTGTTGTGGCCAGTTCCTCTAAACCACTCCTTACTGCTTCTGGTACTGTTGGAATCTGTGGTTGCTCTCCACTCCTAAACCTTGGCATGAGCTGATCTATATGCCTTTTCCATATCATGTTACCAAACCCTCTAATTAACACTTTGTAATTCCTAACCCCTAATACCTCCACAATTTTTCCTTCTACCCAAGGGTCACCTTTCCCAAAATTCCTTGCATACACAGCATCATCAACCTGAAAATGCTTCACAACTCCTTGAAAGTCACCAGCAGGCATGTTAGACAATGAATTGTCCTCTTTAACATGACATTTGACAGCCGATACAGGGACTTTGAAAGTCCTATGAAACATCATTTCTGCTGGTGTCATATTAGTGGAGGAATGAACAGTTTTCCTATGGTTATATAAGAACCTACATAATCTGGTATTGAGAGATCCTTTTGTAAACTTGTGTAACCCTTCCTTCAATGTCCGTACCGCTCTCTCTGCCAGACCATTTGATGATGGATGGTATGGGGCTGGAGTAATATGTTCAATACTATTCTTACTAATAAAAGCTTCCAGTTCTTGGGATACAAAGTAAGCCGCATTATCTGACACAACTATGTCTGGTAACCCAAAATTACAAAAGGATTTCCTCAGTAACTCAGTAGTCACTGTGGATGTCATAGAACTAGTGACTTGCACATCTAAGAATTTTGAAAAAGAATCCACAATTACCAAAAAATATTTGCCCTCAACTGGACCTGCATAGTCTATATGCACTCTAGACCATGGTTTCCCAGTGTTGGGCCAAGATAGGACAGGAGATGAAATTTGCTTAAAATTCTGAAAACAAATGGGACAACTCTTTGTCACTTCTGCAATATCTTGGTCCATCTTTGGCCACCAGACCCACTGCCTAGCTTCTGCTTTCATAGCATTGATACCATTATGACCTATATGCAGATGCTCCAATACCTTACATCTCAACTTTACTGGTACTACCACTCTGTTCCTATACAATAATACATCATCATGAACAGTCAGATCTGATTTGACTGAAATATAGTCAGATAAAAATACATTATTTTTACCTCAACCATATTTAACATTATTTACTACTTGGGATAATACAGCATCTATCCCAGTTTCCTCTTTGATTTTGTCAAATGATAAATGTTGGAAATCGATGGACTCGACTAACCTTATATATTCTGAAGGTGTACCTGACTCTAAGCTGTGATCTTCAATAGGTAATCTACTAAATGCATCTGCAATAACATTTTCCTTGCCAGCCTTGAATGACAACTCATAATCATACTGAGCTAATAACAGAGCCCAACGCTGAATTCTGGCATTTGCATTTACTGGAATATGTTTTCCTTTTCCAAACAACCCTAGCAATGGTTTATGATCTGTGCGAGCAACAAACTTTCTCCCTAGCAAAAAATATCTGAATTTCTTAACAGCATACACCAAAGCTAGACCTTCTTTATCAAATTGAGAATAATTCTGTTCTGCTGGAGAAAGTTTCTTACTAGCAAAATACACAGGTTTTCCTGGCCATTTACTACCTGGATTAACATCCAACACCCACAGAAGAAGCATCAACCTCAATTATTAATGGATGTTCTCCCGTAAAATTAGTCAACAAAGCTGAACACACTAATTGTTTTTTAATCCTTTGAACAGCTTCCTCTTCCACTGTAGCCCCCTTTTTTAACAAATCATACAGTGGTGCCAAAATTAAAGAAAAGTTCTTAATAAACTTACAATAATATGTCACCATCCCCACAAAGGACTGAACTTCCCCTACAGACGTAGGTGAAGGTAAATTCACAAGAGTATTAAACCTTCCGAGAAGAAGGTTTAATACCTTCCCCTGAAATTTCATACCCCAGATATTCAATAGATCTGGTTTTCAACACTGACTTATTCTTATTTAGTACTACATTATGCTTCTGTAAAATACTCAACACCTGCCGGAGTCTAACATCATGCTCAGCTTCTGTGGCACCACATATTATGATATCATCTAAATAGGATGCTACCCCATCCAGTTTAACAAACAATTGGGAAATAAATTTCTGGAAAATACCAGGAGATGAGGAAATTCCAAAGGGTAATCTCTTATATTTAAAAAGGCCCTAGTGGTATTAATTACTAACAGTTGTTGGCTCCTCTCATCTACAGGTATCTGTAAATAAGCATCCTTTAAATCAAATTTTGTAAATATTTTACCTTTACCTACTACAGACAATAATTCCTCAATCCTGGGTAAAGGATATCTTTCACAATGAATTTGCTCATTTACATATTTAAAATCCCACAAATTCTCATAGACTTACAGTCAGCCTTCAGTACTGGCACAATAGGTAAAGACCATTCACTATGCGATATAGGCTCAATAATGTCTTTCTGCACTAGTTTTCTAATTCTTCCTCAATCATCTCTTTGTGAAAAAATGGTACTGGCCTTGCTTTCACAAACTTAGGGACACATCACTTTTCATAGAATTTGTGCCACGATGCTGGAGATAGGTTTACTAGAATCTACCCTAAAATTATCTAACATTTCTTCAGCACTGTCTAGTTTGTTAATTTTGGTAGATTCATCCAATCCAACAAGGTAAATCCTACCTTTTTCATGAGGTCTTTCCCACACAAGTTACTATTATTGGATTTCACTACATAAAACACTTGTGACACCTCTAATTTATTATATCTTACCGGCACAACCACCTGTCCCAGAAGGTTTATTTTCCCATTATCATATGCAGTTACCCTCCTAGAACATGGTTCAATGTGCCCCTTTACTGCCTCTACCCAGTCTTTGGATAAAGTCGAGATGGACGCCCCACTGTCAATCTCAAGGGTACCTGTTTATTGTTAATGATAAACCCATATTTCTCTGCCTTCATGGAAAACACACTATCCTCTAAGGCATATAAGCTCATCACTTCCTCATCTGTCGAACTATCACCGCCATCCAGCACCTTAATTGACTTTGTTCTAGGATATCTCGGTGACTGCTGTGTCCTGCTGTCCTGTTTTTCAATACTCGATTTTGATACAGCCTTAGGAGACACTTTTGAAAATTTCTCACTACACACTCTTCTCAAGTGGCCTTTCTTATGACACTTATTACAGAAAAAGTCTTTAAACCTACAAGTACTACTACTGTGCTGGAACCCACAATGTTTACATTTCACAGCATTAATCACTTGTACCGCAGGAGCAGAGTTCTGATCTGTAACAAATGCCTGTTCCAAGTTCAAAAGTTTGTCAAATAGTTTTGCAGACTGCACACTTTGCAAATCCAAATTTTCTGCAACTAGGTGAGGAAAATATACTTCATCTACCACCGCCATAAACAACTGGTCCCTCACTCTGGGGTCAAATTGTCCCCCAAAGGTACAGTTCACAGCCAACGCTTTTAAATCTGTATATAATTCATGCAAGGACTCACCTTGTTGTTTCTTCCTCTGCTGAAAAGCCAACAAACTGCGGTGGTAGGCTGGTTTCACTGCATAATAACTTTTCAGTGCCACGACCAAGTCGTCGTAACGCTTCGTGTGTGGTAAATCTGGTGCACACACATTACCTAAAACACTGTAAGTTTCTGATCCCAGGGACACTAGCAAGAAATTCTTCTTGTTATCTTGCTCTTTAATTCCTAAGTGAGCGAAATTGGCTTCCAACAAGCTTAGCCAGAGCTCCAAAGAAATCTTACCTGGGTCGAAAGGTTCCAACCTTCCTTGTGCTGCTGCCATTCTGCCACTTGTTGCTGCTGTATCACCGTTCTGCTGCAATGTCCTCGGCTGGCAATATCCCTACTACTTCAGGCCACATTGGCCCACTATCCTTGGCTCTGATGATCCCATCCTCGTCGCCACTGTAGTGGTTGTAGGTTATTGAAAAGTGGAGTAACCATAACAATGTACTCTCCAAGGCCGCTCCATAACAACAACAACAATAACAAAACAATTATAAATGACTGAACCAAACAAACAGTATTCAATCCTCCTACTGCTCCCAACCCCTTACACTTATATGCCCCTGGAACAACACAGATCGAGAATTTTCCACGTGTATATAATAATGTATCTCTCCCGCCTGCGTTCTAGGGAGTACAGGTTTAGGAACTTCAAGCGTTCCCAGTAATTGAGGTGGTTTATCGCAGTTGTGCGTGCCATGAAGGTTCTCTGCACATTTTCTAGGTCAGCAATTTCACCTGCCTTGAAAGGTGCAGTTAGTGTGCAGCAATATTCCAGCCTAGATAGAACAAGCGACCTGAAAAGTGTCAACATGGGCTTGGCATCCCTGGTTTTGAAGGTTCTCATTATCCATCCTGTCATTTTTCTAGCAGAGGCGATTGCTACGGTGTTATGGTTCTTGAAGGTGAGATCCTCTGACATGATCACTCCCATGTCTTTGACATTAGTTTTTCGCTCTATTGTGTGGTTGGAATTTGTTTTGTACTCCGATGAGATTTTAATTTCCTCACGTTTTCCATATCTGAGTAATTGAAATTTCTCATTATTGAACTTCATATTGTTTTCTGCAGCCCATTTAAAGATTTGGTTTATGTCTGCTTGGAGTCTTGCAGTGTCTTCAACGGTGGACACTGTCATACAGATTCGGGTGTCATCTGCAAAGGAAGACACGGCACTGTGGCTTATATTCCTATATCCGATATGAGGATGAGGAACAGGATGGGAGCGAGTACTGTACCTTGTGGAACAGAGCTTTTCATTGTAGCC
>WNWK01010326.1:0-70844 GCA_009830355.1 Cherax destructor | reverse complement strand
TCTTTCTACCACCGTCCTTCCTACCACACCGTCCTTCCTCCTACCACACCGTCCTTCCTCCTACCACACCCCCTTTTCCCCCTCCCCAACCGTCCTTCAAGGTTGTCTTAAAAGGTTTCGAAAACTAGTGTGTGTCGTGGTCTCCCTCTCCCGTCATGTTAACCGTGTTTGAATCTACGACGCAAAGAGCCAGAGTCTACGACGCAAAGAGCCAGGTCACGCCCAAAGAGCCAGAGTCTACGACGCTAAAGCCGGTCTGGCGCTCAGAGCCAGAGTCTCGACGCTCAGGCCGGTCTACGCCCTCAGAGCCGGGTCTACGACGCTCAGGCCGGAGTCTACGACGCTCAGAGCCGGGTCTACGACGCTCAGAGCCGGGTCTACGCCCTCAGGCCGGGTCTCGACGCTCAGGCCGGGCCCGACGCTCAGAGCCGGGTCTACGACGCTCGGCCCGGGTCACGACGCTCGGGCCCGGGTCTACGACGCTCGGGCCCGGGAGTCTGCGCCAACCCGGGCCCCACCTCCCGGGGTTTCCGCCTGGGGGTCCGACGCTCAGAGCCGGGTCTACGCCCCAACCCAACCCCTCAGACCCGGGAGTCTACGACGCTCAGAGCCGGAGTCTACGACGCTCAGAGCCGGAGTCTTCGACGCTCAGAGCCGGAGTCTACGACGCTCAGAGCCGGAGTCTACGACGCTCAGAGTTTAAGTCTCCGTCAGTTTGGGTCTCTGTTCCTTGAATCACGAAATCGTAATGACACGATTACAACGTGTGGTTTGTTTACAATCGTGTCATTACGATTTCGTGAGTCATAATGACGGCTTTGAGGGGACTTGAGCTAGAGTTCGTCACGGCCACGCTGGCGGGAGATTCATCTGTAAAAACTTGCATTTTGTGGACACAGTGGTGCCTATGCTAACCTTCCTAAGGTGTATAAATATACCCAGTTGGATTAATCTTATTGTAGCCAGCTGGCCCAATGGCTAGCGCGTCGGTCTGGAGTTTTACGACTCTCTGACCGCGGGTTCAAGTCCCGCCAGTGGTATGATTTATGTTGCTTGAAGCTCGAGTCTACTTTACTTTGAGCTTTATTCGTCACTCCAAGTTCGACTCCCCGTCGCTTGGAATTCGAATCCACATAGCTTGGCTTTCGCATCTTCTTCTCTGGAATCTTGAATGTCTCTCTCTTGTGCTTAAATCTCCGTTGCTCGAAGCTCACATCTACGTTACTTGAAGCTCACATCTACGTTACTTGAAGCTCCGATCTCGGTGACTCGACCCAACAGTCTCCACTGCTTAAAGCCCAGGCAAACATTCCTCAGTATGGAAACAACTCCGAGTCCAGATTTGCACCTCCGTCAGGTATTTTTTTTTGCCTCTTCCCGGAAACCCGTAAGCGCGTTCAGCTCTCTAGTTTGTAAAGATGCTACGAGTGCAACTGTTGCTTGAGTGCTTTACATCAACACTGTGCAAACACCCCATTAACAGAGAGTTTCTTGGGGTTTTCAAACGAGCGCTTTGTGTGCCTTCAGCGAGAGGAACTTCAAAGGCCCCCCGGCGAGGCATTCACACTTACACTGATGGTATCAGTCGTGTTTGTACCTTGTAAACCTCAGGTTAAAAAGAAGCCCTTGCAATGTTTACGCCTTGGCTCCTTGGGACCAGGATTTCATACTGAGAGGAAGCCTTCATGGCTACCACTGTTAAACACTGTACGTAAAAACCTCTGTTATCTCTGCTTGCAGGAACTTTGGCAGCCCCTGCTCAAATATTATATTAAATAGAATTTTTATGCTCATACATTGAGCAGAAATCTTGGTTACCAATGCTCACACGCTAAACTGAAACATTACCCATGCTCACACACTAACTAGATAATATTTACACTGCAAGGGCATACACAATAGGAAGGCTTCTGGCTACCCCTACTTACCTACTTAGAAACCGTTTCGGCTACTCATACACGCAAACTAGAAAAAAAACTCGACTCTGTACACAGTGACTAGAAATCCACTTAGCTAGCTGTACACACTAAGTTGCCTCTAACTAGAAACTGTCTGTCCTACCGCTGCTCACACACTAGACATATTTTTAGCTTCCCTGCTAGCTAGAATGTTTAGCTACCCATGCTAACTAACTACCAAAGCTCTTGTCTATTAATTTACATACAAACTAACTATAAAACATTTTAACTACCACAGTTCAGCAATGTAAACATTTCAGGGACATCAAGGCCGCCCTTAAGCTCACAGCATGGTAGAGCTCTCCCTTAAAAGAAAAGTATAAGTAAAGCAAAGTATATGTTACTCAACATATTTTTACATTATATGTTGTTATGCGACATCGAATGTAATCACAGTATATATAAGAAAGGAGAGACAGTAAATTTTAAACTACATACTAGTGTCATTGACATGTATTCCGTGGAAGTTAATGGAGAAGATTATCAGATGAAAAACGGAGGAAAAGTCCACAGTTACAGTAGACAGTGCATGACGGACAGAGACCAGAGTGATATGTGAGTGATTACTAAAACCCCAACTACGTTTCGCCCCCACCATTTCTCTCAAAGGAAGGCTCCTTCATGCTGGTGATGGGGCCGTTGTTCACAGAGCCTGACATCTTCCTTAGATCGAAACCGAGCACCACCCACTTTCTGCACAAGCACTGTACACTCCTTACTGGTTTAGCACTCCCCATTCTTCTCTCCCCCCCATCTCCATGAATGTAATAATGCTTTACCGCCCCATTCAGAAAACAATCAGTGAGGAATAATGTAGCCGCCAGGAGATCTAAGTTTGTCATAATCACACTTGATGCTGGCATAGGTTCTTGATCCAAGGAACGTGAGCTTTTCTCCTCTTTCCTTCTGTCAAACCTAATTATCTACCAGTTCCCACCCACTACATGACTTAGGAATTTAGTGTCTCCAAGCGAATAATACAAAAAATACACTGACTTACTGACCACATACAAGTATGCGAAACACGGTTTTACTACTGGGACAACTTCTCTCTCTAATTAGAGCTTTCTCACTTGAAAAAAGGCTCTACTTAGAACGAGCCGTTGTCCAGGCAACGGCTTGGTTTGGACACTTATGATTAACTGTTTGTTAGTGGTAGAAGATAGTTATAGTACGTAGCAGTACTTATAGAAGCATTACCGTAAATGTAGAAGTAGAACCGGTAGTAGTAGTAGTTGTAGTTAGCAGCAATAATTAGAGTGTTAGTTGTAGTTTAGTTGCAGCAATGATAAAAGTAGCAATAGTACCAATAAGATTAGCAGCAGTAGTATTTGCAGTAGTCGTTGTAGTAATAGTTTGAAAAGCCGAGCGCTTTTAGGGGCAGTATAAAAATGAAATCACAAACTAACCTTAGGTATCTCTCGATACATGAATACTCTTACAGCAGTTTTGGGTTCATATTGCCTTCGTGTCCGTGCGCGACACCCTCGAGCAGCTAAAGTACACAGCACCTTCTTGCTATACACAAATAACCCGCACATAGAAGAGAGGAGCTTACGACGACGTTTCGGTCCGACTTGGACCATTTACAAGTCAGTGTGACTTTGTAAATGGTCCAAGTCGGACCGAAACGTCGTGTAAGCTCTCTCTTCTATGTGAGGGTTATTTGTGTATTGTTCCAGTCACGGTATTGTGTCTTATTTTTGTTACCTTCTTACTACACCTGCACGCATCCCTTGTCTGAAACATCTACCTACGACATCGCCAAGGAAGCTGGGATATAATCCCTCGAGCCGAAAAGTATTACAAAGACAAGGTTTTGTCCGTGGAGGAAGATAGCTGGTCCGTGGCTCGACTGCCATGGCGGTCGATTTTCCGTAATGGCTTGTGCCCGGCCACAAAAGGAATTCACGATGTAAGTCCCTTTCTAGAGAAAAAATCGTACCGTAACGAGGTTAAAGCAGACCGCGAGATTATAGACTCGCCAAAGAGCACTGAGGGGAGGCTATCTCTCAGAGAACCTCCATCGGTAAGAGGGCAAGACTGAGCGAGTAGTCGCGGAATTCACCGATGGGTCTTGAGGGGGTTCCTTTAACTCGGGAAAACTCGCATGAATAGAGGAAAAAGACAGGCTAGAGCGTCGCAAACTTCACCAATAGTTCCTGAGTGGCGCTTCCTTCAAAAAAAAAATTCCTTCTCATCATTGGGGAAAGAGGTGGAGGTGCCGAGCGAAAGTCCTAATTCACGGACGTTCCTCCTTCGCCCGTGCTCCAGGTAAGGGACTCTGGAGCGCTGTAGGATTACCGAATGAATCCTGAAGGATGGCTGATTTCCCGCCGTCAATGGGGTGGGAGAGGCAGTCATTATCTATACACTTGTAAGTGACTGGGGTCACAACATAAGAGACCAAGGCATGACTCACATTGGGAGGAGACGTTCGCATACATTTCCTGACAATTGCAATTCCTGTTCAGCAGGCAGTAGATGGGTTCCTGGGAGTTAACTGACCGTTCTGGATCTCATCTGGAATACGATCGAAAGAACCCCAATGCAAAATGAGAAACAATGACTCCCAAAATCGTAATAACACGATAGTAAACAAACCACGGAAAGGAGGGGTTCGAACCATGGCCAGCTACTCCTAAAACTAACAGGCCAGTGTAAGCAAGTTTATTCAGGAATACACAAATACAGTTACATAGATTATCATACATAGCAGCATGTGTAGAGAACCTAGGATAACCCAAAAAAGTCAGAGTGACTTATTTCCATTGGTGTCTGGCTAATAGTGGCCAGCATGGCCATTATTAGTCCATGCCGGTCTATTACGGGCTATGCTACCCTAATAAGGGCTATGCTGGCCTAATAAGATTCAGAAACGGAGCTTGCTTGGCTTATCCTGGGTTCATAAGTCTCCCGGACAAATAACCCCCAGGAAAATCTATTCCTTCTTCATCTTCTAAGTTGTGGAAAGGTGTTCCTGCCACAGTGCTCTTGGGTAAGGAAGCCACAAAGTCACAAGATTCACCTCACGTAGCAATGGTGGCTGCGGCCAAGCAGTTTAACCGCTTCATTTCCTTCTTTAAGATCTTGTAGGATACTCTCCAGAGCCGAGCGAGATAAATTCAAGGAAGGTTAGAGGAGGTAACGTAGAGAGAGAGAGAGAGAGCTGCTCTTTCCTAATAAAGAGCACAATAAGAAAGCGAAGACCTTGTTAAAACAACACACTTAGAGTGCATTAAAATAAAACTCTTAAGTGTATGACGTAGCAATTATTAAATCAACTCTTCCTGAAAAAAAAATGTACCGTAGAAATTAAGTGTGCTTCAGGAGACGTATCTTGCAACTTAAGTGTATTAAAGCTCGAAGGTCAGTGGTAACACCGACACGCAATCCAAAGGTGGGGCGAGATACATGAGCATGTTTCCTTACAGCTGCTGCCCCTAGCAGTAATTAGGTACGTGGGTATTAGTTGACTATTGTGGGAGGCATCCTGCAGGGAAAAGTGGTAAAGCTGAATTTCCAAATGAACTGAGGTAAGATAACAGCACGTAGCCTGTCAGTGAACTGAGGTAAGATAACAGCACGTAGCCTGTCAGTGAACTGAGGTAAGATAACAGCACGTAGCCTGTCAGTGAACTGAGGTAAGATAACAGCACGTAGCCTGCCAGTGAACTGAGATAAGATAACAGCACGTAGCCTGTCAGTGAACTGAGGTAGGATAACAGCACGTAGCCTGTCAGTAAACTGAGGTAGGATAACAGCACGTAGCCTGTCAGTGAACTGAGGTAAGATAACAGCACGTAGCCTGTCAGTGAACTGAGGTAAGATAACAGCACGTAGCCTGTCAGTGAACTGAGGTAAGATAACAGCACGTAGCCTGCCAGTGAACTGAGATAAGATAACAGCACGTAGCCTGTCAGTGAACTGAGGTAGGATAACAGCACGTAGCCTGTCAGTAAACTGAGGTAAGATAACAGCACGTAGCCTGTCAGTGAACTGAGGTAAGATAACAGCACGTAGCCTGCCAGTGAACTGAGGTAAGATAACAGCACGAAGCCTGCCAGTGAACTGAGATAAGATAACAGCACGTAGCCTGCCAGTGAACTGAGGTAAGATAACAGCACGTAGCCTGTCAGTGAACTGAGGTAAGATAACATCACGTAGCCTGTCAGTGAACTGAGGTAGGATAACAGCACGTAGCCTGTCAGTGAACTGAGGTAAGATAACAGCACGTAGCCTGTCAGTGAACTGAGGTAGGATAACAGCACGTAGCCTGTCAGTGAACTGAGGTAGGATAACAGCACGTAGCCTGTCAGTGAACTGAGGTAAGATAACAGCACGTAGCCTGCCAGTGAACTGAGGTAAGATAACAGCTCCTAGCCTGTAAATGAACTGAGTTAGGATAACTGCTCATAGCCTGTAAATGAGCTGAGGCAGAGCAACAGCTGCTAGAAGAGTATTTTTCAACTTTAATGGAGGACCAACAATCACTTATGTAAACTGGACTACAGAAAACATAATGTATAATTCGCAGCGCAGTCAGCCACGATGCTTCATGAGAGTAAACTTGCC
This sequence comes from Cherax destructor, assembly GCA_009830355.1. Taxonomy (NCBI): domain Eukaryota; kingdom Metazoa; phylum Arthropoda; class Malacostraca; order Decapoda; family Parastacidae; genus Cherax; species Cherax destructor. The sequence continues at coordinate 64,311 of WNWK01010326.1, read as the reverse complement.
GGAGGAAATGCAACTGAGAAAAATGACTTTCACTGTAGGAAAATATAATATTAGGTACACAAACTGTGAAGCAGTTGTCGGACGAGCAGAATAAGAGCGGGATGCTGGGAGGACCTACCTTAAAACGTCAACCAGATCGCTAAGTATAAAGAATAAAATTCATAATGCCTTGGCTGGAAGTATTTACAAATTGGACATGAAACTATGTGACCATTAACAGAGTCTCGGCTTGATGATCATCCAGAACGAACCAAGAACTGTCCCAAAACTGTCAAGTTTAATTTTAAAATTCGGTTTTTGGGTAAATCGAACACAAACATTTGAGTCTTCGAGGAAAGAGGACCCAGTGAAACGCATTTATTCATTCTCTGCGCCTCGTTGAACTGAGTGGTCTGCTCTCTCCCTGAGAACATCTCTAAAGAGATGATAATGCAGGCGAGGCAAGTTTTACATTGGTGCTCGTTACAAGCGACCATTAAACACGGAAAGACTTTTTCTTTCCTAAAACACGAGCGAGGGAGCGTAAGAGAGTCTGGCCAATGGAAAGTTAGATGCTCACTTGTTCCAGTGATGGAGTTATATCTATGCTTTTAAATTTCTAAATACATATATCTAATAAAAATCGTGTTTTTTATTATTGTTTCCGACTTTCTTAAATTCTTGTATGAGTACCTGCCTGTCAGTCTGCGTTTCTATTTGTCTGCATCTATTTATGTGCCAATCTGCCTATCTGCATGTCTGTCTGACGTCTGTCAGCCTATCTAGCGTTTGACAGACTGCCTTCTCTGATGTTTAGTGAGTCTTACTTCCCACCAGACACTTTCCACATCAGTATTAATCAGCAGAAAATACTAATTTATTTTTGTGTAATGTGATCTCTCTCTCTTCTCTCTCTCTCTCTCTCTCTCTCTCTCTCTCTCTCTCTCTCTTAGCTTGTTAATTTAAATAATTACACTGTTTCCAACACACACACACACACACACACACACACACACACACACACACACACACACACACACACACAGGTTCAACAATGGTAAAAGAATACAAATCTCTACTATGACGATTGAGTATCAATGTAATGGAAATTCACTCTTGAAGTGGCTACAGAGGCAAGGCTGATGTATCTTGGGTAAGACTGATATCTTATGGGTTAAAAATGAAGTCGTTTAGGCTAGGCTAAGAATGGTATTTCAGAGGCAAATAATGATATCTTAAAGGTAAAACTGATGCCTCCTTGAGGGCAAGAATGATTTCTAAAGGGCAATAATATGTCAGAGGAAATGCCGATGACTGTTGGGTAAGAATAAAATCTCATGGGCACGAACGATTTCTCAGAGTGCAAGAATGAAGTCTCAGGGGCAAGCATGACTGTTCACGAGTAAGAATGATGCTTCCTAGAAAAGAATGATGCCCTAGGGGCAAAGGAAAGGAGGGGTCACAAAGGAAAGCGACTTCTTCTTCAGGAAAACCGGCAGACCGGACTTGAGTCCTGGAGATGGGAAGTACAGTGCCGGCACTCTGAAGGAGGGGTGTTAATGTTGCAGTTTTATAACTGTAGTGTAAAGCACCCCTCTGGCAAGACAGTAATGGAGTGAATGATGATGAAAGTTTTTCTTTTTCGGGCCACCCTGCCTTGGTGGGAGTCGGCCGATGTGTTAATAAAAAATAAAATATATATTTGTCGTGCCGAATAGATAAAATTGGTCAATTAGCATGAACTCATTTAAAATTAAATCCTTCCTAAAATTTTCTCTTATACGTTTACAGACATATTTTTTTCATTAATGTTAATGTAAAAAATTAATAATTTTGTACCAAAAGAACCTTAGAAAACTTACCTAACATCATTATAACAAGCAAAATTTAATTTAGCCTAATCCAGCTAAATATATTTTAGATAACTAACCTCACCTTCCAAAGAAGGTGAAGTTGGTTCGGATTCCTTGAATCAAGAGCCCCTCCTCCGCTGAAGGGAGGAAGTACCAGATGGACGGGCTAATCTTAATTAATTGAAGCTCGATCCTCCGTCCGGAAACTGCGGCCACGAGAACCGATCAACCAGGCTGTTGGTGAGTGCTGCCGCAGACTGTCTAATAAAGCGTACAGACGCGACGTAATTCCACTCTCATTTGCATACTGACTGCTGTTCCTACAAGGTTTCCGTTACGGTAAACGGGGATGTTAATTACAGGCGTTACGATTCGTGGGAACGCACAGCTGATGTGACTTAACAGGCCGTTGAAGTAATTTCACAGAAATATACCTGAAAATACTGGTAATTATCACGTTATATATGTATATGTGTATATATATATATATATGTATATGTGTATATATTATATATATATATATATATATATATATATATATATATATATATATATATATATATATAATATATATTTTGAGCTAAAAGATAAAAAGCCTATAATAAGGAGTTTACATTGCTTTTTTATACATTATTGTAACTTTTGGAATTTGAATTAGGCTTAAATGGTTGGTGGATGAATTTGGTAGTGGTTGTAAAGAAGAAAATTGAAAGTGAATATAGGAAAGAGTAAGGTGATGAGGATAACAAAAAGAATAGGTGACGAAAGATTGGATATCAGATTGGAGGGAGAGAGTATGGAGGAGGTGAATGTATTCAGATATTTGGGAGTGGACATGTCGGCGGATGGGTCTATGAAGGATGAGGTGAATCATAGAATTGATGAGGGGAAAAGGGTGAGTGGAGCACTTCGGAGTCTGTGGAGACAAAGAACCTTGTCCATGGAAGTAAAGAGGGAATGTATGAGAGTATAGTTATACCAACGCTCTTATATGGGTGTGAAGCATGGGTGATGAATGTTGCAACGCGGAGAAGGCTGGAGGCAGTGGAGATGTCATGTCTGAGGTCAATGTGTGGTGTGAATATAATGCAGAGAATTCGGAGTTTGGAAATTAGGAGGAGGTGCGGGATTACCAAAACGATTGTCCAGAGAGCTGAGGAGGGGTTGTTGAGGTGGTTTGGACATGTAGAGAGAATGGAACGAGACAGAGTGACTTCGAGAGTGTATAAATCTGTAGTGGAGGGAAGGCGGGGTAGGGGTCGCCTTAGGAAAGGTTGGAGGGAGGGGGTAAAGGAAGTTTTGTGTGCGAGGGGCTTGGACTTCCAGCAAGCATGTGTGAGCGTATTTGATAGGAGTGAATGGAGGCATATGGTTTTTAATACTTGACGTGCTGTTGGAGTGTGAGCAAAGTAACATTTATGAAGGATTTCAGGGAAACCGGCAGGCCGGACTTGAGTTCTGGAGATGGGAAGTACAGTGCCGGCACTCTAAAGGAGGGGTGTTAATGTTGCAGTTTTATAACTGTAGTGTAAAGCACCCTTCTGGCAAGACAGTGATGGAGTGAATGATGATGAAAGTTTTTCTTTTCGGGCCACCCTGCCTTGGTGGGAATCGGCCGATGTGTTAATAAAAAAAAAAAATATATATATATATATATATATATATATATATATATATATATATATATATATATATATTATATATATATATATATCGTGCCGAATAGGTAAAAACTTGCGATTTTGACTTAAATAACAACGCTCTTCTTGCCGAATAAGGCAAGAAAATATATATTTCATTGTGTTTATTATTAAATTATTGTAACCTTATCTAAAATATATTTAGTTGAATTAGGCTAAATTAAATTGAGCTTGTTATAATAATAAGGTTAGGTAAGTTTTCTAAGGTTCTTTTGGTAGAAAATCATTAATTTTAATATTAACATAAAAAATATATATCTTTAAATGTATAAGAGAAAATTTAAGAAAGGAATAAATTTTAAATGAGTTCTTGCTAATATATATATATATATATATATATATATATATATATATAATCATGAACATAGGCTGGAGGTAATTTAAAAGCGACGTTTTATGACAATGAAGCTTAAGTCTCGCGTTCGCGAGATTACATTCTCTGTGTTATAGTTGTTTGCTCGCGTTAACTGCGTTCTGGTCTGATATTGTTGTCATTTATTGCTCCTCCTTGTTAGCTTCATATTTCACGGTCTGGGAAGGGGCGGTAGGATAAGGAGGGGATGAGGTCTCGTTAGCCTTCCCAACTCCTACGTTGCATTCATACTGAAATACCTTTTGATGCCATTCCCGTTCAAGTTACATTAAATGCTTTAGAGCTGCATTACAACCGTTAAGATGGCACTGCATCTGTGTCTGCTCAAGCTGCATTATTTCAGTTCGTCCCCGTTATATCCCGTTATCGTATTTTACATTCGTTCAAGGAATCGTAACAGACGTTGTGGTAGTAGCTACAGGAGTTCTGGTGTTGTAATGGGTGAAATGGTAATGGTGGTAATTGAGGAAGTGGTGGTAGCTATGGTGAGAGAGAGAGAGAGAGAGATTCCTTCTGCAGGTTGCTATGTCGGGTTCAGTCTCACTAGTCAAAAAATGGGAAGGAAACAAGATTGACATTTATAGACCTGTGACCTGTACAAATTGTTAGCTTGTCTGTGACCATGACATGAACCTTTCCAAGTATTTTACACGTATAAAACTATGCGATCCTTACTGAGATTGTCCGAGGGAGTGGACTCGAAAACGTCCAAAACGATATCTATGAGGCCATTGACGAACCACTTGTACTGGTCTGTCAACCTCTTCAGAAAATACAAATGTTTTTTTGCTTTCTTTGTAGTTCGTGTATTTCAACCCGATCTATATAACGTCAAAACCCTTATTTTTCTTGGTTAAGGTAAACTAGATGAAACTATATTTACGTATAATTAACTACCAATAACGATATAATTTGTACGTGTGATTTAAGGGCTCGGTACGACGTCAACTCTCACAGGCCCTATGAACCATAACACGAACAGACGGTTTACCTCTGCCAACCCGACGGTTTCCAATACCCTGACTTTGCTCCCTGTAAATAAAGCATTACCACGTGTGTGTGTGTGTGTGTGTGTGTGTGTGTGTGTGTGTGTGTGTGTGTGTTAGGGTGTACTCACCTAGTTGTGGTTGCAGGGGTCGAGTCATAGCTCCTGTTAGTTACCATTTTGTCCTAGGCACATGTCGATTAAACACTAGGCCTGTTGTATGTATGTGTGTATGTGTGTGTGTGTGTGTGTAACGAAACACTTCGAAATGTTTCGGCCCCGCCGGGAATTGAACCCGGGCCCTCCTGTGTGTTAGTTTGTGTGTGTATGTGTGTGTGCGCTCAGCTATCAAAACTTTGGGGCCCAGTCCCTGGACCCATTATGTACCTCTAATATTTTGACTACCGCCCACAGGATGGGTATGGGGGTGCATAATAAAGATATCAAACTTACTAACTGTTTCCAATAAGATGGCCTATTGTGTTTGTATTTTGGGTGTAGGTGGATGTGACTTGGACTTGCCTAACATGTGCCAGTAGGACTGCGGCAGTGCTCCTCAATTCTTATGTTCTTGTTCCACTACATAGGGAACACATTATAACAATGAAAACTTTTGTACCTGTATCCTTTCTTCTATACTGTTGGTTAGTGTATAAAGAGATAGTACACTGCTGTATCCACTGGTTTGCAATTATTACAGTACTGCAGTACAGCACTTGCAAGATTAAAAATGATATATATATATATATATATATATATATATATATATATATATATATATATATATATATATATATATATATATATATATATGCATCACCTTTATTTGGCGACGTTTCGCAAGCCAGCGGTGTGCAAACTTGCGAGTGTTTCAGCTTGTTGCATCTACAACAGATATTAACTGACAGTGATGCATTCATTGGCCTCCTGAGGGGGAAATAAGTGAAGGCAGGTGTCCTTCGTGGTATTGATATTCCCGAGACGAGCTAATGAGTGTCTGGTGTCAGTAACAGTTATCGTGGTTAATTCAAATTATATTGATTAGAGCACAATTCTCTGATAAAAATTTTGGTGATTATTTTGTGGCACAATAATTATAGTGCAAATTGTATATTATCACATTTTAATAGTACGATGGATATTGTGGTGTTCTAGCATCATTATTGATGCTATGAAGTATTTGCCTGCAGTGAGGTCAATGACGCTAGTTTTCCATGGTGAATATTGTATGATTGTTTTAATAGTGACCAATGTCTGGGATGGAGAGAATGACGGATGAACAGAATCTCTGACGAATGCGTGCGTGGACCGCACGAACGAGCTGAAGGAAGAACGGACGCCATTTCAGAAGCCTGAGAACAAGAATTTTGAGGCTAAAATTCTTCCGCGTGTGCACTAAGGCGACTGATTAAAACTTTGGAACAGCGAGTTTCATGCCTGAGAGATAACTTCCTAAACACTTTTCAGGCTAAGACGACTTGCTAGATTATTAGGGAATGTTTTACCAGGCAAAGTCCGAGACTAAACCAAAATAGAAATTATACCTCGCCACAGTTATGGAGGGCTCGCATGTGTTGGGGAGATTACGAATTATTCTTGAGGAAGCGCTAAACACTTGAGAGCCATACAGCATGTTATGTGGGGGTAGAGAGGGGGCAGAGAGAGATACTTTGAGAAACAGAATATTTCATTATTGTTATTGTTGTTAGTAGTAGATTATTTTTAAATTATAATTATTAATAATTATTATTAAATTTATTATTATATTAGTTTTATTATTATTGTTAATATTAAATTATCATTATTATTAGTTATTATTATTAGTTATTTTTTATTATTAATAGTATTAATATACATACGAATCATTCTGGAATTAGTTGATATAAATGAACGGTGCTTATACGGGGTAAGCGGTGAGTGCCCTATATACCTCTGTACATACGCTGCTAGCAGTACAAGAATGGCTGGAAAGAAATGATTTATAATTGTGGAACTTCTACGTTTTCTGCCTCCCTCTCCACCCATCTCCCCTCCTCCCCCTCAACCTTGGCTAGTTGCATAAAATAAAATTGTGCATATTGTTAAGTGTTCAACTTTGCGATGTATTTACATGCAAAACACGAGTTAACAACGAAAGGACAAAGGAAAAAAATATAGGGCAGTTATCAACGTAATTTTCTTTTCCTTGTGTAAATGGTTAGTTTTTTTTGAGGGGGGATGAGAGGGGAGAGACTGACCTTAGTGCTGCCTGGCCGTGTGACGTGACTGTTACCTGACATGTCATCCTCGCCTGCATGACCTGGATGGGACCTGACCCCGACTTTCTCTCCTCCGGCTGTAATAACATTTCTGGCCGGTAAATTTGCATGTCTCGCCCCTGTCAGGCCCCTCCACCGCACACTTTATAGTCAAACTAACAGAAAGCGAAAAAATAGAACACTATCCGACATGAGGCAAGGAATTTCGTCCATTTCGCGTCCTTATTTTTGAACCTCATTACCTGATAAAGCACTTAATGCAGTCTGAAAGATTTTAGATCTGGGTTTGGGGTGAGTGCCTTTTCCACACTGGATCCAAGCCACGTATTGCCTCGATACAGTGAAGCTTTTTCAAGGGGGCAAAAACGTTGTCCCAGTAATAGTTTATTCTTGAATCTGTCTTTCTTTTCCAAGTTTAGGATTATTATAATTTTTATGAAAGGAGAAATGTGCGGTGAAGACTGACTTATCTTGCCCGAGTGTTAAGAGTTGATATCTCTCGCATATTGTACTAACGCGAGTCACTCACGCTACTTCCCGGTATCTGCGTGAAGCCAGGGTGTGTACTCATACAGTGAAGCAAAACAGTGCTTCCGTACACGCGAAGTGCGCTCAAGACACACACACACACACACACAGGCCCAACGGCAATACGTAAATAGCATAGCAGCGAAAGTCAAGTCTGACCCGAAGCTGTTGTACAGTCACATTAGGAGAACAACAGTCAAGGACCAGGTAATCACGCTGAGGAAGGAGAGGAAACCAAAGGAAACGACCGAGAAGTATGTGAAGAGCTCAACATGAGTTTTAGAGAAGTGTTTACAGTGGAGACAGAAAGGAAACCAGAAAGCTTTAGTGGTGGGTACACCATCAAGTGCTGGACACAATACATACAACCATGGAGGAGGTGAAAAGGCTGCTAAGCGAGCTAGTTACTTCAAATGCGATGGGGCCGGACATCTATCTGTGGGTCCTAAAAGAGGGAGAAGAGGCTCTGTGTGTACCACTAACAACAATCTTCAACACATCTAACGAAACAGGGCGACTACCTGAAGTGTGGAAGACAGTGAATGTAGTCTAAATTTTTAAGAAAGGATACAGACAGGCAGCATTAAACTATAGACCAGTGTCACTGACATGTATAATTTGTAAAGTCATGGAGAAGATTATCAGGAGAATAGTGGTGGAGAACAAAGAAATAATTGAGATTATTCATGACATCCAGCACAGTTCCAGGGAAAGGAAATTCTGTGTCACAAACCTGGAGTTCTACGACAAAGTGACAACAGTAGGATAAGAGAGAGCGGGGTGGGTAGATTGCATTTTCTTGGACTGTAAGAATGCTTTGACACAGTTCTGCACAAGAGATTAGTGCAAAAGCTGGAGGATCAGGCAGGTATAACATGGGAGGCACTGCAGTGGATCAGAGAATACCTGACAGGCAGGCAACAATGAGTCATGGTAAGTGCCGAGGTGTCAGAGTGGGCGCCTGTGACGAGCGAGTCAGTCCCAGGGCCGGTGCTGTTTCTGGTATACGTGAATGACATGACGGAAGGGATAGATTCAGAGGTGTCCCTGTTTGCAAACGATGTGAAGCTAATGAGAATTCAGTCGGATGAGGATCAAGCAGGACTACAAAGGGATCTGGATAGGCTGCAAGCCTGGTCCAGCAACTAGCTCCTGGATTTTTAGCCTATCAAGTGCAAAGTCATGAAGATCGGGGAAGGGAAAACAGAGTGCAGTCTAGGGGGCCAAAGACTGCAAAAGTTACTCAAGGAAATGGATCTTGGGGTGAGTATAATACCGAGCACATCTCCTGAGGCGAACATCAACCAAATAACTGCTACATCATATGGGTGCCTGGCAAACCTAAGAATAGCATTCCGACACCTCAGTAAGGAATCGTTCAAGACTCTGTACACCGTGTACGTCAGGCTCATATTGGAGTAGGCAGCACCAGTCTGGAACCCACCCCTGGTCAAGCATGTAAAGAAATTAGAGAAAGTGCAAAGGTCTGCAACAAGACTAGACCCGGAGCTAAGGGACGTGTCCTACGAGGAGAGGTTAAGGGAAATCAACCTAACGATACTGGAAAACAGAAGGGATAGGGGGAACATGATAACGACTTATAAAATACCGAGAGGAATTGACAAGGCGGATAGATAGAGGATGTTCCAGAGATGGGATACAGTACCAAGGGGTCACAATTAGAAGTTGAAGACTCAGATGAGTCATAGAGATGCTAGAAAGTATTTCTTCAGTCATAGAGTTGTCAGGAAGTGAAACAGTCTGGAAAGTGATGTAGTGGAGACAGGATCCATACATAGCTTTAAGAAGAGGTATGATAAGGCTCATGGATCAGGGAGAGAATGGACCTCGTAGCAGCCAGTGAAGAGTCGGGGCCAAGAGCTATGATTCGACCCCTGCAACCACAATTAGGTGAGTACACACACACACACACACACACACACACGTTCTCCAGTCGATTTGGTGCTTAAGAAATGGGTCCCAGGAGCTCTAGCTCGATCCTTGTGACTCAGTCTCATAGAAAAACAGGAAGCGTAAAAAGAGCCTGAGAAAGCTTACCAATACACAACGAATGTGTCTACGGATGATTAATATAATGGTCATGAACTAATCTCTCTCACACTCTCTCTCACACTCTCACACTCTCTCTCACACTCTCTCCTACACAAAAAAAAGACAACCAAGTGAGAGAGAAGTTAACATGAAAGACAGATGCTAAGAACCACGAGTGTCACATTCTATGTACACAGAGAGCAACAGAGAGTACAGTACACACGACGTCTTCAAGCCATGCCAAGTACTAGGGAGCAGCTCCCCTTTCCTGACTTGGCAGTCTCACGGACCAGACCTCAAGACGTGGCTAAGTCAATTTCCTACGACTTTGGAGGAGGACTTCGAAGACATTAACCAAGGGAGTTTAAGAAGTGTCGCAGAACTGAGCTATGCTAATGAGTTACGAGTAGCGTGTAGTGTGTGTGTGTGTGTGTGTGTGTGTGTGTGTGTGTGTGTGTGTGTGTGTGTGTGTGTGTACTCGCCTAGTTGTGGTTGCAGGGCCCCGCCTCTTCACTGGCCTCTACTGGGTCACTCCCCGCACCATGAGCTTTATCATACCTCTTCTTAAAGCTACGAATGAATCCTGCCTCCACTACATCGCTTCCCAAACTATTCGACTTCCTGACAACTCTGTGACTGAAGAAATACTTCCTAACATCTCTGTGATTCATCTGAGTCTTCAACTTCCAACTGTGTCCCCTTGTTGTTGTGTCCCATCTCTGGAACATTTTGTCTGTCCAAATTGTCAATTCCTCTCAGTATTTTATATGTGGTTATCATGTCCCCCCTATCTCTCCTGTCCTCCAGTGTCGTCAGGTCGATTTCCCTTAACCTCTCCTCGTAGGACATACCCCTTAGCTCCGGGACTCGTCTTGTTGCAAACCTTTGCACTTTCTTTAGTTTCTTTACGTTCTTGGCTAGGTGTGGGATTCAAACTGGTGCTGCATACTTCAATATGGGCCTAACGTACAAAGTGTACAGGGTCCTGAACGATTCCTTATTAAGATGTCGGAATGCTGTTCTTAGGTTTGCTAGGCGCCCGTATGCTGCAGCAGTTATTTGTTTGATGTGCGCCTCAGGAGATGTACCTGGTGTTATACTCACTCCAAGATCTTTTTCATGACTGAGGTTTGTAGTCTCTGTCCCCTTAGACTGTACTCCGTCTGCGGTCTTCTTTGCCCTTCCCCAATCTTCATGACTTTGCTCTTGGTGGGGTTGAACTCCAGGAGCCAATTTCTGGAGCAGGCTTGCAGCCTGTTCAGATCCCTTTGTAGTTCTGCCTGGTCCTCGTCCGTGTGTGTGTGTGTGTTTTAAAGACACGACATAAATAATCAATGCTGCACGTGCTTTGTCCTGGTCGATAGTTATTTAGTTTCATCACAATGCCCTCAAAAAATATATATATACATATATATTTTTTATTTCCCGTCCTTTTGTTCTGGAGAAAATTATACCTCTGTTCCATTTCCAAACAAACACGCTCTCTGATTGGTTCGTCTTTTCAAACCCGCTCCCTGATTGGTTCGTCTTTTCAAACCCGCTCCCTGATTGGTTCGTCTTCTCAAACCCGCTCCCTGATTGGCTCGTCTTCTCAAATCCTCTCCTCGATGATTGGCTCGTCTTCTCAAAACTGCCTTCTAATTGGCTAGTCTTCTCAAACCTACTCCCCGATTGGCTCGTTTTCTCAAATCCGATCTCTGATAGGTCTGTTTTCCAAAGCCAGTTCTCTGATTAACCTGTATTCTTAAAACAACTCTCATAATGATATATCTCTTCCCTTATTGGTTTATCATCTAAGACCTGATTGGCCCCTCATCTCAAACATGTTTCCTGATCGGTCCTCAATCTCAAACTGGGGCTCTGATGAACCCTTATTTTCTAAGGTGTTTCTGATTTTCCTGAGTGTAGAAGCCCGCTCTTTGACTAATATTTTTTTTTACCCTGTTAAATACATAAGTCTCAGATTTACAAATGTACTTGGGTTAGACACTCAAATTTACAAAAGTAGCAAAAAGAGAAACTCAGATTTACAAACGCAGCTGCATGAAACTTTAGATGTACAAGCACAGGCGGGTCAACTCTCAGATTTACAAACGTAGCCGAGTCAGATCCCCAGATTTACGACTTCCTGGAAATCCAGCTTGTGAGCAAACAATAGATTTGTTATGCGAGGTAGCTCCCTCTTCCTCTCTCTCATTATTGCATCCTTCGGGAACGCCGAGCCCCGTAGGGGTGATACAGAACCTGTGAAAAGAAAGACAATGAGGTTCGATCCTATGAAGGGAAAGACAGGTTTAATTCATAGTATGAAGAACCCTTCACCGGCATCAAAACACCTACCTTAAGAGGTTTAATAAATATATATATATATATTTTTTTTTTTTTTTTTCTCTCTCAACAAGTCGACCGTCTCCCACCGAGGCAGGGTGACCCAAAAAGAAAATACTTTCATCATCATTCAACACTTTCAACACACTCATACATAATCACTGTCTTTGCAGAGGAGCTCAGATACGACAGCTGAGAATAGTCCCTCCCAGCTGTCACTATCCCAGACCCCTCCTTTAAAGTGCAGGAATTGTACTTCCCATTTCCAGGACTCAAGTCCAACTAAATCAATTAACTGGTTTCCCTGAATCCCTTTACAAAATGTTACTATGCTCACACTCCAACAGATCGTCATGTCCCAAAAACCATTCGTCTCCATTCACTCCTATCTAACACGCTCACACATGCTTGCTGGAAGTCCAAGCCCCTCGCCCACAAAAACCTCCTTTACCCCTTCCCTCCAACCTTTTCTAGGACGACCCCTACCCCGCCTTCCTTCCCCTACAGATATATACGCTCTCCAAGTCATTCTACTTTGATCCATTCTCTCTAAATGACCAAACCACCTCCTTGATAATGTGAGTAGTCACGAAAGCGCTTGGAATTCTTCTACTTTTTCATAGTGGCTGTTTTGCATATATATTAAAAATATATATATATAATATATATATATATATATATATATATATATATATATATATATATATATATATATATATATATATATATATATATATATATATATAATATATATATATATATATATATATATATATATATATATATATATATATATTATTATATATATATATATATATATTTTTTTTTTTTTTTTTTTTTTTATTAACACATCGGCCGATTCCCACCAAGGCAGGGTGGCCCGAAAAGAAAAACTTTCATCATCATTCACTCCATCACTGTCTTGCCAGAAGGGTGCTTTACACTACAGTTATAAAACTGCAACATTTACACCCCTCCTTCAGAGTGCCGGCACTGTACTTCCCATCTCCAGAACTCAAGTCCGGCCTGCCGGTTTCCCTGAATCCCTTCATAAATGTTACTTTGCTCACACTCCAACAGCACGTCAAGTATTAAAACCATATGCCTCCATTCACTCCTATCAAATACGCTCACACATGCTTGCTGGAAATCCAAGCCCCTCGCACACAAAACTTCCTTTACCCCTCCCTCCAACCTTTCCTAGGCCGACCCCTACCCGCCTTCCTCCACTACAGATTTATACACTCTCGAAGTCACTCTGTCTCGTTCCATTCTCTCTACATGTCCAAACCACCTCAACAACCCCTCCTCAGCTCTCTGGACAATCGTTTTGGTAATCCTGCACCTCCTCCTAATTTCCAAACTCCGAATTATCTGCATTATATTCACACCACACATTGACCTCAGACATGACATCTCCACTGCCTCCAGCCTTCTCCTCGTTGCAACATTCATCACCCATGCTTCACACCCATATAAGAGCGTTGGTATAACTATACTCTCATACATTCCCCTCTTTACTTCCATGGACAAGGTTCTTTGTCTCCACAGACTCCGAAGTGCTCCACTCACCCTTTTCCCTCATCAATTCTATGATTCACCTCATCCTTCATAGACCCATCCGCCGACATGTCCACTCCCAAATATCTGAATACATTCACCTCCTCCATACTCTCTCCCTCCAATCTGATATCCAATCTTTCGTCACCTATTCTTTTTGTTATTCTCATCACCTTACTCTTTCCTATATTCACTTTCAATTTTCTTCTTTTACACACCTACCAAATTCATCCACCAACCTCTGCAGCTTCTCTTCAGAATCTCCCAAAGCACAGTGTCATCAGCAAAAAGCAACTGTGACAACTCCCACTTTGTATTTGCTTCTTTATCTTTTAGCCCAACACCTCTTGCCAAGACCCTCGCATTCACTTCTCTTACAACCCCATCTATAAATATATTGAACAACCACGGTGACATCACACATCCTTGTCTAAGGCCCACTTTTACTGGGAAATAGTCCCTTCCCTCCTACACACTCTAACCTGAGCCTCACTATCCTCATAAAAACTCTTCACTGCTTTCAGTAACCTTCCTCCTATTCCATACACCTGCAACATCTGCCACATTGCCCCCTATCTACCCTATCATACGCCTTTTCCAAATCCATAAATGCCACAAAAACATCTTTACCCTTATCCAAATACTGTTCACCTATATGTTTCACTGTAAACACTTGGTCTACACACCCCCTACCTTTCCTAAAGCCCCTTGTTCATCTGCTATCCTGCTTTCTGTTTTACTCTTAATTCTTTCAATAATAACTCTACCATACACTTTACCAGGTACACTCAACAGACTTATTCCCCTATAATTTTTGCACTCTCTTTTGTCCCCTTTGCCTTTATACAAAGGAACAATACACGCTCTCTGCCAACCCCTAGGTACCTTACCCTCTTCCATACATTTATTAAATAATAGCACCAACCACTCCAAAATTATATCCCCACCTGCTTTTAACATTTCTATCTTTATCCCATCAATCCCAGCTGCCTTACCCCTTTCATTCTACCCACTGCCTCACGAACTTCCCTACACCCACAACTGGCTCTTCCACACTCCTACAAGATGTTATTCCTCCTTGCCCTACACACGAAATCACAGCTTCCCTGTCTTCATCAACATTTAACAAATCCTCAAAATATTCTCTCCATCTTCCCGATACCTCTAACTCTCCATTTAATAACTCTCCTCTCCTATTTTTAACTGTCAAATCCATTTGTTCTCTAGGCTTCCTCAACTTATTAATCTCATTCCAAAACTTTTTCTTATTTTCAACAAAATTTGCTGATAACATCTCACCCACTCTCTCATCTGCTCTCTTTTACATTGCTTCACCACTCTTTTAACCTCTCTTTTTCTCTCCATATACTCTTCCCTCCTTGCATCACTTCTACTTTGTAAAAACCTCTCATATGCTAACTTTTTCTCCTTACTACTCTCTTTACATCATCATTCCACCAATCGCTCCTCTTCCCTCCCGCACCCACTCGCCTGTAACCACAAACTTCTGCTGAACACTCTAACACTACATTTTTAAATCTACCCCATACATTTTCGACCCCATTGCCTACACTCTCACTAGCCCATCTATCCTCCAATAGTTGTTTATATCTTACCCTAACTGCCTCCTCTTTTAGTTTATAAACCTTCACCTCTCTTTTACTTACTGATTCTATTTTCCTTGTATCCCATCTACCTTTTACTCCCACTGTAGCTATAACTAAAAAGTGATCTGATATATCTGTAGCCCCTCTATAAACATGTACATCCTGAAGTCTACTCAACAGTCTTTTATCTACCAATACATAGTCCAACAAACTACTGTCATTACGCCCTACATCATATCTTGTATACTTATTTATCCTTTTTTCTTAAAATATGTATTACCTATAACTAAACCCCTTTCTATACAAAGTTCAATCAAAGGGCTCCCATTATCATTTACACCTGGCACCCCAAACTTACCTACTACACCCTCTCTGCATGTTTCTCCCACTTTAGCATTTAGGTCCCCTACCACAATTACTCTCTCATTTGGTTCAAAAGTTCCTATACATTCGCTTAACATCTCCCAAAATCTCTCTCTCTCCTCTACCTCCTCTCTTCTCCAGGTGCATACACGCTTATTATGACCCACTTTTCGCATCCGACCCTTATTTTAATCCACATAATCCTTGAATTTACACATTTATATTCCCTCTTTTCCTTCCATAACTGATCCTTCAACATTATTGCTACCCCTTCCTTAGCTCTAACTCTCTCAGATACTCTGACTTAATCCCATTTATTTCTCCCCACTGAAACTCGCCTACCCCCTTCAGCTTTGTTTCGCTTAGGGCCAGGACATCCAACTTCTTTTCATTCATAACATCGGCAATCATCTCTTTCTTATCATCCGCACTACATCCACGCACATTCAGACAACCCAATTTTATAAAGTTTTTCTTCTTCTCGTTTTTAGTAGATTTGTACAGGAGAAGGGGTTACTAGCCCATTGCTCCCGGCATCTTAGTCGCCTCATACGACACGCATGGCTTACGGAGGAAAGATTCTTTTCCACTTCCCCATGGACAATAGAGAAAATAAAAGGAACAAGAGCTATTAAGAAAAAGAAGAAAAACCTAGATGTGTGTATGTATATATATGCATGTGTATGCCAGTGTAGTGTGACCTAAAGTGTAAGTAGAAGTAGCTAGATATACCTGTTATCCAGCGTGTTTATGAGACAGAAAAAAGACACCAGCAATCCTACCATCATGTAAAACAGTTTCAGGTTTCTGTTTCACAGTCACCTGGCAGGACGGTAGTACCTCCCTGGGTGGTTGCTGTCTACCAACCTATATATAATATAGGATGGGGTCCACCTCTCTGGTGTAAATTGTGGGACCCATAGCCTCGGAGAAGTGGATAAAAAGGCTTCAAGGAAGAATATTTAGATTTCTTTCTGAAGTTATTTGAATATTCCACTTCATATATATTTACGCATTTATTTAGATAATAAGTTGCAGACACTGTCACTAGGTCAACATTCTTTAATTCTCTATTCTTTTTTTTTATATAATTGTTTGCGTCTCTTCTAACTAATTTGTTTATAAGGTAATATATATGTTTCTTAGCAACTAGATATGTTCCTAAGGTAACCAGATATGTTTCTAAGGTAACCAGATATGTTCCTAAGGTAAGCAGTACTCTCAGAGTCATGGTGTTGCTGTGTTATCGGGAGACAGTAATTACGAACTTTGTTTTTCTGAGATGCTAAAGTTTTTCCTCACCATTCATGATGTCTAGACTAAGAAAACTGCAGATATATATATATATATAATATTTTTTTTTTTTTTTTTTTTGGGGGGTGAGAATTTCAATATGTGTGTGTGTGTGTGAAATTAAGAAAACGTGTATGTACTTTTTTGGGGTTTATTAAAATCTTAGCCACATTATTGGTTAAAAATATTAAAAGAAGGATTAGTCCTTAATCTGATGAATTATATTTATTTTTTTATAGCTTTGTTATACAATGTGGCCATAGAATAATGTCTGCAGCTGCACGAGTCATACATTAGACATAAACATGACTAACCTGGGCTATCATTCAACAAGTAATTGGTTCTCTCTTTATTTCCTTATTAATGGCCATAAAATATATTTTGAAGCTGTTACTTTTATTATTAATTATCATATTAATATATAGTAATGCTCATTATATATATATATATATATATATATATATATATATATATATATATATATTATATATATATATATATATATATATATATATATATATATATATATATATATATATATGTCAGGGATCATTTAAAAATAAAAACATTATATCTTACATTATATCTAAGATTATGAATCTCCTCCAGCTCCTCTGAAGCTGGACTTGAGTGCAGTACGCAGCAAGCATTTTCCCTCTGGATCGCCACGCTGAGGCGTGGTGTCAATGAGTCTGGAACCCAGTTCTTTGAGAAAACTTGTCATTCTTTTCCCATGATCCCAAGGTCTCTGATCCCACTGGGACAAATTGATACTGATGTACTTACTGATCTTGTACTCCTCCCAGTGATCCGCAGCACCTCTCTGTTGCCGAACTCTGTGACGGATATAGGTGTCAGCTAGCGTCGATACGCAAGTATAGTCCCATGCTAAAAGCTTGCCAGTCCTCCAAGGGTAGATGGTGATCCCGTCGGAGCGGTTTGCGGGATAGTGAGTATTGTTGGATGCTAGGGATCGGGGCTCTCTCTCGGATGGGCACCCAGCTGTTGATGTCGTTGACTTAGGGCAGCAAGACGGAGAGCCACTGCAATATAGAGGGTCTCTGGGTCGAGGAGTGTTCCCATTGCCGAAATGAAAACTGTTTGGAGGAAGTCCCCATAGTGATGTCCACTCACAGCTTGGAGGCGGGCAGTCTCCATGTTGGCATGCACCTTTTCAGCGAAGGGTCCATCCCAACTTGACTGTTTGCAGGCCAGTACTGCACTAGATTTTGGTGCCGCAGCAGCGAGTCTCTCCCATTCGGTAATGGAACTGGTGTAGCTAGGGTCCTGTATTCCTGCTGAATCACCAAGGTTGTCTGGATGAATTTGTTTTATTAATTCGTCTGATAAGGAGGATAGCAAAGCTGGTAGGGCAATCTCTGGGAGGATTTGTGTACTCCCAGCCCCCCAAGCCTGACTGGAAGTGAGGCTTGCAACCACTGTCCTTCTTCAAGGGAAAGATTCAGTACACTCTCTAGCATGGTCTTTAGGAGAGAGTCCTATTCCTTGAGCTTCGGACTGCTGAAGGCTGAGGAGCATCTCAAGAAGAAGGAAAGTTTTTGGGGGGACAGGCACCTGGTGAGTAGGTAGAAGGCATCATGAGTGTCAGTGCCTTTCATTCTGCCTTCCATCATCCTGAAGTCTGAGATTTTCATTTCCAGAATCAGATCAATAGCAATGGACTCAAAATAGCACCAAGGAGAGTGTTATTGGCTTGATCGATCGATCGTGCACTTGGTAAAACAGCACTAATATCCTCAGTTATCTGTCGATTAGTAGAAACTGTTTCGCATTTAGTATTGTTTAAAGAAAGGCCCAGGTTCTTTCCAACGTCTTTTATTTTTCTGTCCTCTATGAGAGATTCTGTAATGCGAGCTAGGGGTACCATCATCCAAGAACAAAATATTGAGCTCACTGGGCAGTGTTTCTGTGACTTCCTTGATGGCCAGGCAGAAAAGGGGCGAGAGGGTCTCCCTGTTGTACACCCTCGCACGAGTCAATTTCATGGTCCCCAAACATAAGTTTAAAAGTCCCACTATAACACGATTGTATGAAAGGATAGGGGGAAGGGGAAGTGTCGAGAAACTGCTTGGAGAGCAGAATCCCTTCTAAGTTGAATGCATTGACAAATTCCAATTTGATCAAGGCTTTTTCATCTGACATGCTGCTGGGCAGCTGCTTCACAGCCTTGTTGAACACCAAAACCACGTTGTGTTGGTTTCATCATTGCAGGAGCCTCTTGACTCTCCATTGTCACTGCAGCATTGGCAACCAGGCTCAAAATGGTGTTGCTAGCTGCAATGGGCCTTATTTCTCCATCATTTTTCAGGATTGCACATAGTGATGCACCAAAGAAAAGTTGCTTAATGGCCTTTGGGACACCTCCAGCCAGGCACACATTGGAAAATTTAGTGAGTTCAGACAACAACCTCTATGAAACATCGCTGAGTCCTGGGCTGAACATTTGTTTCAAATGTTGTGGCTTTAAACTGGTGAAACCCTATGCAAGTTTATATAATGTAGTGTAGTGTTTATGTGACTATTAAAAGATGTTAAGCCACTGAGGAACCAACACCCCTATAATTTTGTTTATGGTAATCAGTTAAGTAAAATGTTGAAAAGAAATTAATATTCGAATAATGACAGTGTATTACACACCTGGAAGTGTTATTGAATTAAATGAGATGTATTATGTACAAAAACTTTGAGGAGGAAGCTGAGTAATAATGCAATGTGTACTTTTGTCTAATCAGTGTTGTAATTAATCGAACATAATCGAAGCTGATAGAAATAGAATCAGCATAAATTTGGCACTATGAAATAAGCTAATGTAGAGCAAATCTGGAATAATAGAGATGTGTAGGGCAATCGTCAAATTAATGCTGATAATAGACAATGAGAAGCGCTGTTAACAGGATGGAGAATTGACCACTTTATGGATGGTAATAGTGGGTTTTAATTCTCACACAACAGGTAATGTAACTATTTGTTGGCCAGTATTAGTAGTCTGCCTATAGGGAGGCGTTAGGAAGTAAAGCCCAACGAATGAATAGTAGGCTGTCTTAATTTTTAGTGTGTATAATCAATTATACCAATAAATTATTTAATATTGCCAAGTACAATCATACAGACCACAACCAAATTTAATACAGCCAGTGTTACTTGCTTGGAATATATTTTTTAATAATTTTAAAAACTGTGTTCAAATAATTTAAGGTCCAGATGTGTGAGTTTGGGGGAGCTGGGAAGGTGGGGATCGAAGAAGGGACAGTACAGTAACCCACCGTTGCTAAAGTCCCACCTGTCTCTGAGGTACAACTATAGCAGTAAGTGCAGGAGTTCTCTCCAGTTGTATGTGTGAAATGTTAATTCAGGATTGTACCTGTGAAATTCACCCACATAATTTCTCAAAGTAGTGTTCAGCTCCAAGAGACTTCCCAGTCAGACACGACCTTAGAGCGAGACAGCAGACAGTCGGGCTAGTGTAGGTTCAAGACAGTTGCGGACGGAAGCAAGTATCCTATCACTAAAAGCACCGTATGGTCAGATTTACTCCAATTTTATTTTATGATCATAAGGGAAAATTAGAGCTTACTTCCTCTGTTATCCCTAACATATCCTAACAATTACATAATCTGGAGAGGGCGTCTGCCAGCACATTATCTTTGCCGGCTATATGGTGGATTGACAGGTTGTAGGATTCAACCTTAATGGCCATCTTATCAGGTGAGTGTTTTTGTTCTTCACTGAGGTTAGATAAGTCAGAGGATTGTGGTCACTGAAGACGGTGACATGTGACGTATTGGAGAGGAATACGTCAAGTGATCCAACGCCAGGGCCTCTTTCTCAATAGTTGAGTAGAGCCGCTGATAGGCCTAGTACTAGCCTGAGTAGTAGGCCACAGGTTGCAGATCACCTTCACTGGAAGCTTGGAGTAACACTGTCCCAACCCTCAAATCACAAGCATCAACCTGTAATACAAAAGGTTTTGAAAAATCGTGAGACAAAATAATGGGTACAGTGCATAAGACACATTTAACACGGTTAAACGCCTCTTGACAATTTGGGGTCCTACAAAAAATTTTCTTATGACTTACAAGTGAGGTTAGAAGGCTACTACATCTGCAAAGTTTTTGCAAAAACATCTGTAGAAACCAGTCATTATCAAGAACCTTAGCAGGGACTTGTCATGAGAGATTGGATAGTTTTTTATAGCCTCAGTTTTAGTAGATTTATGTACTACTTTGCCATTCCCAACTTCTTGACCTAAAAAAATAATAGCAGATTGGGCAAAAATGACTTACTCAGGTTAACAGTTGAAAGGTTCTGAACTTTTCAAAGTGGGATTCAAGACAGGACACACGTTGATCCCACGTATCAGAAACTACAACTACATCGTTCAAATATGCTGTCGTGCCTTCAAGTCCGTTAATAGCCTGATTAATTTTTGGAATGTGGCAAGCAAGTTCTGCATTCCAAATGGGGTCACAGTATACTGATAGTGACCTGGAATTATGAAGGCAGAAATCTCCTTTGCTTTATCTGTTAAAAGTACCTGGTAATAACCTTTAAGGAGATCTAGTTTGGATGTAAAGAGAATAAAAGTCCCATTGAGGTATCCACTTTCAGGGATACCAGGTCTTATTGCTCCCTTTTACAAGAGGGAGTACTTCCAATTTCTGAGACCTCATTAAACTGTGTAATAAATGGTTTAAAACCGACAAGTTGAAGATTGACACTTATGCAACATATTGGAATCTTTATTGAAGAAACGTTTCGCCACACAGTGGCTTCATCAGTCCATTACAAAGCAGAAGTATATAAGCCACTTCTACGGCCCTATGCTGTACTTTCTACAAGATTGATGGACTAAACACATCGACTCCAGGCTGAGGGACTGATTACCTCAAACTCCTCTCCTTACACCTTTCTGCTTTGTATTGGACTGATGAAGCCACTGTGTGGCGAAACGTTTTTTCAATAAAGATTCCCATATGTTGCATAAGTGTCTCAATCTTCAACTTGTCGGTTTTAAACCATTTATTACACAGTTTAATGAGGTCTCAGAAATTGGAAGTACTCCCTCTTGTAAAAGGGAACAATAAGACCTGGTATCCCTAAAGGTGGATACCTCACTGGGACTTTTATTCTCTTTACTGGAGACTTGGCTGTGACTGTAAAAGGGTGCCATATAGACCTTTATTTCCTGCTGACTTGTTTCAGTGCGAATGATAGCTATTTTTCCTTAGGGTAGTGGTCGAGTCAACTAGCCGTTGAGTTAGCTAACCTGGGGCAAGTAACCTTTATGTGACCAATCTTACTACAGTAGTAGTAGTAGCAGGTGATGGTTTCGGGATTCTTGACTCTTACTCCATGCTGACCTTGATGAAGACGTCGTTGTTCCTCATGCTGACCTTGATGAAGACGTCGTTGTTCCTCATGCTGACCTTGATGAAGACGTCGTTGTTCCTCGTGCTGACCTTGATGAAGACGTCGTTGTTCCTCATGCTGACCTTGATGAAGACGTCGTTGTTCCTCATGCTGACCTTGATGAAGACGAAGTTGCTCAGCTCCAGCCTCCTTAGTAATGCAACCAAAGGTCCTTTCAAGACGATCTGTCCATACCAGGAAGCGTAGCCGCCGTTAATGCAGTTGCCAATGAATGGTCTTTTAAGAACACCCGAACCTCTGGTCCAAATGACTCAAGAAGGTTGTTAATTAGAACCATTTGCACTAACCCACTAAAATTAGTGACACCAGAGGCTTTGTACCACTTGGTGAAATTTTTATATTACCCACGAACAAATTCCACATGGACTGACCCAGGTGACGCTTGCTCATTTTAAATTCTCGCCTATATTTAGCGGGAATGCACTGATATGCGCCGAGTACATCTGCTTTCACGGCGTCGTAATTAGAAAAGTCCTCATCACCCAAACCAGCAGTAAATTCCTGCGCTTTGCCGTACCTTTGTATGGTCGTGGACCGGGCCACGGGGACGTTGATCCCCGGAATATCCTCCAGGTAGACTCCCTCCAGGTATAACGCTGTATGCACTAGTGCTGCTCAGTGCTCAAATGGCCATCGCAATGCTCGAGCCTGATTTTCGAAAGACTCGAAAAAAATTTCAGGCTCAGAATCAGAAAAACCGAGGCACTAGCGACACCGATTTCTGAACACTGAAATTGTCAACTGCCTTCTCTCCTCCTCTCTGTCAAACTCTCTCAAATGCCCGTTGCTCCCTGGCCGTCTCAAGGTTGTGTTTAGCCAACTCGAGCGCTAACGAAGCTGACTCCCACCCCCCCCTCCCGAGACAATCCTGACTCACAACCTGCTTCCTCAAATGGCTTTTGGACAGGTCGCTCAGGAGTTTGCCCTCCTGCATTTTGAAGGAACCGCAGCGGAAATCGCCTATTAACAGCTTCTGTAGCAGGAGACACCTCAATTTGGTACTCCAAGTTACTCAAGCCACTCTTTAATTTGTTGCATACACACTCACGAAGCTGTGCAACAGTAAGAGTTCATTGATACTCTATGCCAATAGAACGAGCAATTCGCCAGCAACGCTCTAGAGATAGTCTGGGCAAAGTTTGCAGTGCATACTCAGTCACCAATCGCCTAACACGTGTCGGTGGTATAACCCACTATAATCAAACGCTGTTTGCAATACTCTCCACGCAACATGAAGCAATAACACAGAACGACTTGCAGGATGCAATGCGATACTGTAGGCAGACTCGTAGAGACAGTGCGGAGACAAACTGTAGGCAGGCTCGTAGAGACAGTGCGGAGACAAACTTCAGGACAGGCACCCCATATTACGTACACAGGTGTAGATATGGTCTGCAGGTCTTGCCGAAATGCGATTATCACTTAGGAACAGGCAGGAGACAGCAGAGGATAACTGAATTATATTTCCTTCACAAATACAAGCTGGTATTTACAATGTACAGTAGTTACACTACGTACAGTGAGACAAAAGCAAACACAAGACACGGTGAACCGTGAGCGACCAACAGTGAAGACAAGTTTGCCAAAGTTGTTTTACAAGTGTACCACATCGCTTCACAATTTTGGCAGGCGTCCTTGTATTGGCTGGTTGAACCGAGGTACTGGTATAACGAAAGGGCCCCTTTGATCATTAAACCCTTAGCACCTGGTTCACTTGTTGGGAGGCAGCCTATATATGTGTGTGTGTGTGTGTGTGACATTTGCCGAATAAAATATAACATACTCTTACCATGCCACACACACACACACACACACACACACACACACACACACTCACACACACTCACACACTGAGATATTTAATAGAATTAACTGGTCTGTTAAAAGATTTAGCACTCTTAGCAGAGGCCTGTTAACAGATTTGGGAGACTTAACAGAAGCTTGTTAACTGATTAAACAGAAACCATTGAACAGATTTAACAGAAGTATATTAGCAAATTTAACAGGCTTCTCTAACAGATTGAACAGAAGCCTGTTAACAGATTGAACAGAAGCCTGTTAACAGATTGAACAGAAGCCTGTTAACAGCTTGAACAGAAGCCTGTTAACAGCTTGAACAGAAGCCTGTTAACAGCTTGAACAGAAGCCTGTTAACAGATTGAACAGAAGCCTGTTAACAGCTTGAACAGAAGCCTGTTAACAGCTTGAACAGAAGCCTGTTAACAGCTTGAACAGAAGCCTGTTAACAGCTTGAACAGAAGCCTGTTAACAGCTTGAACAGAAGCCTGTTAACAGCTTGAACAGAAGCCTGTTAACAGCGAACAGAAGCCTGTTAACAGCTTGAACAGAAGCCTGTTAACAGATTGAACAGAAGCCTGTTAACAGCTTGAACAGAAGCCTGTTAACAGCTTGAACAGAAGCCTGTTAACAGCTTGAATAGAAGCCTGTAAATAGACTTAACAGAAAGCCATTTAATAGATTCAGTATAATTAAAAAAATTAACAGAAGCCTCCTAAGAGATTTATCAGATTTAACAGAAGCCTGTTAAGATTTAGCAGGCTTAACGTAAGACCTGTTAATATGTTTAACACATTTAACAAATACCAGTTAACAGATTTAACATGATAAACAAAATTCTGTTTTTGAGTGTGGCTGAAGGACTCGATTCCAAGAGACAGTAGTGTTTCATTCTTGATTCTTCGTGTGACTGGATCCTAGTGAAGGGATCTTGATTCAAGGAAACAGATCTATCCTTACCTAACTATCCTTCCCTTCCTCGGGGTCAAACCTAACTGTCTTACCGTTGTCCAGGTGCTTTATGACCCCCCCCCCTTACGGGTTTAGCCCTTCTCTTGAATATAAGAGAAGTGGACCGTGAGGACTCGACCTAGAGAGAGATTCGTGGATCACCGCGCCTTTTCCCAAGGTCTGGTCCCGGTCCAGGTCTCCCGGTCCAGGTCTCCCGGTCCTGACCAATCAAGGTATTACTGCATTGCTAGATTCACGAAGTTCAACGTATGCATCACAACCTGGCTAATCAGGAATTGTTTTGAGAAACGTATAAATTTCTCTCTCTCTTAAAGACAGTCTTATGTTTGGAAGGAGAGTTGTGTATCAGTGGTATTTAATATCGACAATATAAAGAAGTAGACACATCTGAGTCTCGACCCCTGCAACCACAATTAGGTGAGTACAATTAGGTGAGTACATGCAACATCTTTACTTGTTGACGTTTCGCTATCCAGTGCCTTTATTAATACATTGCATTATGTTCATAAATAACAAAAAAAAAAGGCACAATACCGTGACTGGAACAATACACACACAACCCGCACATATAAAAGAGAGGAGCTTACGACGACGTTTCGGTCTGACTTGGACCATTTACAAAGTCACACTAACACACAGAGACGGGGGAAGGGGTATTTATAGGCAGGCAGACAGGGGAGGGTACCAGAGAGTGGGGTACTAATGAAGTAAGTAGTGGAAGTGGTAGTAATAGTAGTAGAGACAGTCATATTCTAGAGGAGCACTGCAATGAGGCTAGCGGCCCGCAAGGGTGGGCCGCTAGCCCACCCAAGCGGGTGGGGAGGAAAGGAAAGGCGAATAAAATAAAGGCCAAATACAAGGCAAAAGAAAGAAAGAAAGGAAAACCTATAGGAGGAAAAAGGAGAAGAGGGAAGAGAGGAAAGGGGAAGGAATCAGGTTAAGTCACGGGTGTTCTGAAGTTTAGAGCATTTAACAATGTAATGAGAGAGGAAAGCATCAACAGAGACAAAGCCAGGGCTAAGATTCATACAGGGAAAGTTGTGTATAAGGGAGGATTCAACAAGGCGGCGACTATGAAAGTTAGACGTAGGGTAGACAGTTTTAGCAGAAGACCAATCAATAGGATGACTGTGATCTCTGACATGACAGAAAAGAGCATTATTAGTGTCGGCAAGCCTAACACTATTTTTGTGCTCCCTGAGTCTGTCAGAAAGAGATCGGCCAGTTTCTCCGAAGTACTGGAGAGGACAGGAGGAGCAGGAAATAGAGTAAACACCAGGAGAATCTATAGAGGGAAGGGAGGTATGAACTAGATTAGTGCGAAGAGTGTTAGTCTGACGAAAGGTAAGTTTGATGTCTAAGGAACGGAGAGAGTTGCTGAGATTAGAGAGACCAGAGATGTAGGGAAGGCAGAGGACTGGAGAGTTCTCAGGAGTAGAGGGTTTAGGAGAGAAGAAAGTCCGTTTGGCACGAGAGAAAGCAGAGTCTATGAAATGGGAAGGGTAGCCAAGGCGGGAAAATGAATTATGAAGAGTGGAAATTTCTGCTTCAAGAAACTGAGGATCACAGATACGGAGAGCACGGAGAAAGAGGGTGATTGGGAATCTAATTCTTTGCTTCCTTTCCTTGATGTTCATGTCCACCGCTCAGTTACAGGTTTTGCCTTCTCCGTGTACCGCAAGCCTATGCACAGTGGCATGTACATTCATTACTTCTCGTATCATGCCTCCTCTGTCAAGAAGAGTGTTCTTATCTCCCTCTTTCTCCGTGCTCTCCGCATCTGTGATCCTCAGTTTCTTGAAGCAGAAATTTCCACTCTTCATAATTCATTTTCCCGCCTGGGCTACCCTTCCCATTTCATAGACTCTGCTTTCTCTCGTGCCAAACGGACTTTCTTCTCTCCTAAACCCTCTACTCCTGTGAACTCTCCAGTCCTCTGCCTTCCCTACATCTCTGGTCTCTCTAATCTCAGCAACTCTCTCCGTTCCTTAGACATCAAACTTACCTTTCGTCAGACTAACACTCTTCGCACTAATCTAGTTCATACCTCCCCTCCCTCTATAGATTCTCCTGGTGTTTACTCTATTTCCTGCTCCTCCTGTCCTCTCCAGTACTTCGGAGAAACTGGCCGATCTCTTTCTGACAGACTCAGGGAGCACAAAAATAGTGTTAGGCTTGCCGACACTAATAATGCTCTTTTCTGTCATGTCAGAGATCACAGTCATCCTATTGATTGGTCTTCTGCTAAAACTGTCTACCCTACGTCTAACTTTCATAGTCGCCGCCTTGTTGAATCCTCCCTTATACACAACTTTCCCTGTATGAATCTTAGCCCTGGCTTTGTCTCTGTTGATGCTTTCCTCTCTCATTACATTGTTAAATGCTCTAAACTTCAGAACACCCGTGACTTAACCTGATTCCTTCCCCTTTCCTCTCTTCCCTCTTCTCCTTTTTCCTCCTATAGGTTTTCCTTTCTTTCTTTCTTTTGCCTTGTATTTGTCCTTTATTTTATTCGCCTTTCCTTTCCTCCCCACCCGCTTGGGTGGGCTAGCGGCCCACCCTTGCGGGCCGCTAGCCTCATTGCAGTGCTCCTCTAGAATATGACTGTCTCCACTACTTTTACTACTACTACCACTTCCACTACTTACTTCATTAGTACCCCACTCTCTGGTACCCTTCCCTGTCTGCCTGCCTATAAATACCCCTTCCCCCGTCTCTCTGTGTTAGTGTGACTTTGTAAATGGTCCAAGTCGGACCGAAACGTCGTCGTAAGCTCCTCTCTTTTATATGTGCGGGTTGTGTGTGCATTATGTTCATGTAACGTATTGATAAAGCCACTGAATATCGAAACATCTAATAGTAAAGATACCCAGATATTGTACATGTGTCTAATTCATCATGAAGGGAGAGTGTTGAAAAGTCTTGGTCTCTTCATATTTATTCAGTTTTGCCTTAACGTACTCATTACACCGCTGCTTTTCATTGGGGGTAGTTTTTAACCCTCTACCGATCCTCTAATTTCGATAAAGAGTGATTTGGGGACCAATCTCTCTAGAATTTTCCACGGGTGGATTATAATGTATCTTACTGGTCTACTCTCCAAGGAGTTCAGATTTGGGACTTATGGCGCTCTTAATAATTTCGGTGCATAAACGAATTTATGCAAAGAGTGAAGGCTCTTTCCACTCTTTCCAATTCCGTGACCTGAGAACTGCATCGTTTCAACTCCCTCACGTCCTGCTGAGCTACAGGTCGTGTCCATTACTTCATGTCTCTCACTTCTGGGAAGCAAATTACACCACTGACCCACGGTGTGAGCTAAAAGCCTGTGCCTGACTGGCCCCACGTTGGGTGCATGAGGCCAGCTCACGCTGGGTACAGGTGACTGTGGCCCACGCCTGGGTGCAGGTGACTGCCGTAATAGCATGTTCCTCCCATAAAACTGGCATTTTACGAACCTAGCCGTGCCTGAGTCCTTACTTTACGGCCCAAACCACTACCTCCCAGCCAGAGAACTCGGAGAGCAGAGTTACTAATATTTGAGGTGCTGTGAGTTACTTCCCCTCTCTCTTTCTCTCTCTCCTTACAGTAAATATTTACCAGTTTGAGAGACTCGCATTTGGGTCAACCTTGAGGCATTTTTTTCAATGTATGTGAAGCGTTAAAACCGTGCGGGTCATTCAAGAGTAAGGATCGGGAGAGACTCGCCCCTCTGTTCATTAATCCGCGAGACACGTTACTGAAATGGATTCCCAGATTTCCCAGATTGTTATACTGTGTGTGTGTGTGTGTGTGTGTGTGTGTGTGTGTGTGTGTGGGAGCGTGTGTGTGTGTGTGTGTGTGTGTGGGAGCGTGTGTGTGTGTGTGTGTGTGTGTGTGTGTGTGTGTACTTACCTAGTTGTAGTTGCAGGGGTCGAGACATAGCTCCTGGCCCCGCCTCTTCACTCTCCGCTACTGGGTCACTCTCCCTGCGCCATGAGCTTTATCATACCTCTTCTTAAAGCTGTGTATGGAACCTGCCTCCACTACATCGCTTCCCAAACTATTCCACTTCCCGACCACTCTGTGACTGAAGAAATACTTCCTAACATCCCTGTGATTCATTTGAGTC
Organism: Cherax destructor; assembly: GCA_009830355.1. Taxonomy (NCBI): domain Eukaryota; kingdom Metazoa; phylum Arthropoda; class Malacostraca; order Decapoda; family Parastacidae; genus Cherax; species Cherax destructor. The sequence continues at coordinate 35,101 of WNWK01010326.1, read as the reverse complement.
TTCAACTTCCTACTGTGTCCCCTTGTTGCTGTGTCCCATCTCTGGAACATTCTGTCTGTCCACCTTGTCTATTCCTCTCAGTATCTTATATGTCGTTATCATGTCCCCGCTATCTTTCCTGTCCTCCAGTGTCGTCAGGTCGATTTCCCTTAACCTCTCCTCGTAGGACATACCCCTTAGCTCCGGGACTAGTCTTGTTGCAAACCTTTGCACTTTCTCTAGCTTCTTTACGTGCTTGGCTAGATGTGGGTTCCAAACTGGTGCTGCATACTCCAGTATGGGCCTAACGTACACAGTGTACAGAGTCCTGAACGATTCTTTATTAAGATGTCGGAATGCTGTTCTTAGGTTAGCTAGGCGCCCATATGCTGCAGCAGTTATTTGGTTGATGTGCGCCTCAGGAGATGTGCCTGGTGTTATACTCACCCCGAGATCTTTTTCCTTGATTGAGGTTTGCAGTCTCTGGCCCCCTAGACTGTACTCCGTCTGCGGTCTTCTTTGCCCTTACCCAATCTTCATGACTTTGCACTAGGTGGGGTTGAACTCCAGGAGCCAATTGCTGGACCAGGCTTGCAGCCTGTCTAGATCCCTTTGTAGTTCTGCCTGGTCCTCGTCCGATTGAATTCTTCTCATCAACTTCACATCATCTGCAAACAGGGACACTTCGGAGTCTATTCCTTCCGTCATGTCGTTCACAAATACCAGAAACAGCACCGGTCCTAGGACTGACCCCTGTGGAACCCCACTCGTCACCGGCGCCCACTCTGACACCTCGCCACGTACCATGACTCGCTGCTGTCTTCCTGATAGGTATTCCCTGATCCATGATAGGGCCTTCCCTGTTATCCCTGCCTGGTCCTCCAGCTTCTGCACTAATCTCTTGTGTGGAACTGTGTCAAATACCTTCTTACAGTCCAGGAATATGAAATCTATCCACCTCTCTCTCTCTTGTCTTACTGCTGTCACCCTGTCATAGAACTCCAGTATGTTTGTGACACAGGATTTCCCGTCCCTGAAACCGTGTTGGCTGTCGTTGATAAGCTCATTCCTTTCTAGGTGCTCCACCACTCTTCTCCTGATAATCTTCCTTATAACCTTGCATACTATGTGTGTGTGTGTGTGTGTGTGTGTGTGTGTGTGTGTGTGTGTGCGTGCGTGCGTGTGTGTGTCTTAGGTAGAATTCAAATCACATTATCATTATTATTATTATTATTACTGTTATAATAATTATCGTAAAGGAAGCGCTAAACCCATAAATATCATACATCGCCTGGGCAATCAGAGAGGTAGAGGGTAACCGGTTTGATCAGAAGAGGAGCTCCAGTTCCTTGGATCAAAAGTTCTTCGAAAGCATCCATGCACTTCTCCCTTCCAAGAGTCACGTGAGACATAACTTTAACTCAGAGTTCATCTCTCTCTCTCTCCCTCCCTCTTTCCCCTCTCTCTGCCTCTTTCCCCTCTCTCCCTCCCTCTCCCTCTCGCTGTCTCTCTAGAACGGTTGCCATGGCAACATCTTAAGCACTTGCTCGCGAGGGAGAATTCTCTTAATTAGTCCTATCTAGACACAGTCTAGCCTTGTGTATGAGTCTTCTGCTTTAATAGCTTCTAAGATGTCTGAAGAGTATGACCATCAAGAACTGTGTATATATCGGTGTATTCATACATATATACACCGAAAGGTGTTCATTTATCAATGTGCAAAAACTAAGAGGTGTGTATCTCTCAGTGTATATGCAATGAGAGGTGTATTTCTCTCATTGTATATTCAACGAGAGATGTTTATCTCTCAGCGTACATACAGTGACAAGTGACTCACGAAATCGTAATGACACGATTGCAAACAAACCATACCACGGGTGGGGTTCGAACCCGCGGTCAGAGAGTCTCAAAACTCCAGACCGTCGCGTAAGCCACTGGGCCATACTGACAAGTGTATATATCTCAGCGTACATACATCGACAAGTGTGTATCTCTCAGCGTACATACACCGACAAGTGTGTATCTCTCAGCGTACATACATCGACAAGTGTGTATCTCTCAGCGTACATACATCGACAAGTGTGTATCTCTCAGCGTACATACATCGACAAGTGTGTATCTCTCAGCGTACATACATCGACAAGTGTGTATCTCTCAGCGTATAAATACACAGTTTATTTAATTCTTAAGTTTAGGAATTAGTCTTGACTGGGGGTGAACAGGTTACAAGCAGCTTTAATGACTATCGTGTAGCCGGCAGATTTCAAACCTAACATTGTCATTCGCGTGGAATCTCTCACGGTGACAATGATATGAATTTATTTGGCAGCAGTCAGCCTACAACTAGTGTACTGTACACTCCCGATCGTAATTTTGTATTACTGTAATGTACTGTACCTTGCAGTGCCTCACGTACCCTCTGCTTCTCTCTTCGCTGTATTCTTTTTATCTTGTTGTATTTCTCTGTTTCCCTGCTCTTGCTCAGTTGTAGTTCCCCTTTTCTCTTGATATATTTCTCTTTTTGCTGTATTTATCTCTTAGTTGTATTCATATCTCTTACGTTATTGTATTTATCTTTTGATCTATTGTAATTATCTCTTCTGCTGCTGTATTTTCTCTCTCTTCGCTGTTATATTTCTTTTGTCTCTTATTCTTCTGAACTTCTCTCTTCTTCTGCTGTATCTCTTCGCTGAATTTTTCTCTCACCCTTTGTATTTATTCCCTTTCATTATTCTCTCTTCCCCTGCTGAATTTCTCCTTCCCCCTTTGTATTTCTCTCTTCCCCGAGGCGGTCAAAACCATTTTCAGTATATCTTCGTTTACTGTCTCTGTGTTAAGAGATACGAGACTCGGGGTTTGTTCTCCATTATGCTGAGTATATTTTGACTCTCTGTTAAATACGAGAATCCGGTATATTCTCCATTATGTTGAGTATATTTTGACTCTGTTAAATACGAGACTCGGGTATATTCTCCATTATGTTGAGTATATTTTGACTCTCTGTTAAGAGGTACGAGGCTCAAGAATATTTTCAAGTGTGTTGTGTATATTGGGTTTGTAAATCAACTCTCTTGGTTGTTGGTGTTGCTGTGTTTTAGTCTTCCTTTCTTTCTTTGTCTCCTTCTCTTCCTAGTCATTTTTACTTATTTTAATTTTTTCTTAGTCGTCTTCGCATTATTCGTAGTTTTTGCTTCGTCTTTCTTTTTTTTCTTCATCTTCGTTTCATCCTGCATTATCTCCTCTTTCTCTTCCTGATCGATTTCCACCTTTTCCTCTTTTTATTGTTGTGATTACTGGTAGGGGACAGAAACTATAAATGGAACACACACACACACACACACACACACACACACACACACACACACACACACACACACACACAAACACACGCACTCATACACGCACATATACACGCACACACAGATTCAAAGAAGTGTTCACAGAGGAGACAGAAGGGACTCCAGAAAGACGGAGAGGTGGGGTACATCATCAAGTGCTGGACACAATACATGCAACCGAGGTGGCTGCTGAGTGAGCTAGATACCTCAAAGGTGATGGGGTCGGACAACATCTCTACATGGGTCCTGAGAGAGGGAGCAGAGGCGCTATGTGTACCACTAACAACAATATTCAACACATCTATCGAAACAGGGAGACTACCTGAGGTATGGAAGACAGCAAATGTAGTCCCAATTTTTAAAAAAGGAGACAGACATGAAGCACTAAACTACAGACCAGTGTCACTGACATGTATAGTATGCAAAGTCATGGAGAAGATTATCAGGAGAAGAGTGGTGGAGCACCTAGAGAGGAATGAGCTTATCAACGACGGCCAACACGGTTTCAGGGACGGGAAATCCTGTATCACAAACCTACTGGAGTTCTATGACAGGGTGACAGCAGTAAGACAAGAGAGAGAGGGGTGGGTAGATTGCATATTCTTGGACTGTAAGAAGGCGTTTGACACAGTTCCACACAAGAGATTAGTGCAAAAGCTGGAGGATCAGGCAGGCATAACAGAGAAGGCACTCCAATGGATGAGGGAATACCTGTCAGGAAGACAGCAGCGAGTACGTGGCGAGATGTCAGAGTGGGCGCCGGTGACGAGTGGGGTTCCACAGGGGTTAGTCCTAGGACCGGTGCTGTTTTTGGTATTTGTGAACTACATGACGGAAGGAATAGACTCCGAAGTGTCCCTGTTTGCAGATGATGTGAAGTTGATGAGAAGAATTCAATCGGACGAGGACCAGGCAGAACTACAAAGGGATCTGGACAGGCTGCAAGCCTGGTCCAGCAATTGGCTCCTGGAGTTCATCCCCACCAAGTGCAAAGTCATGAAGATTGGGGAAGGGCAAAGAAGACCGCAGACGGAGTACAGTCTAGGGGGCCAGAGACTACAAACCTCAATCAAGGAAAAAGATCTTGGGGTGAGTATAACACCAGGCACATCTCCTGAGGCGCACATCAACCAAATAACTGCTGCAGCATACGGGCGCCTAGCAAACCTAAGAACAGCATTCCGACATCTTAATAAGGAATCGTTCAGGACCCTGTACACTGTGTACGTTAGGCCCATACTGGAGTATGCAGCACCAGTTTGGAACCCACACCTAGCCAAGCACGTAAAGAAGCTAGAGAAAGTGCAAAGGTTTGCAACAAGACTAGTTCCGGAGCTAAGGGGTATGTCCTACGAGGAGAGGTTAAGGGAAATCGACCTGACGACACTGGAGAACAGGAGAGATAGGGGGGACATGATAACGGCATATAAAATACTGAGAGGAATTGACAAGGTGGACAGAGACAGAATGTTCCAGAGATGGGACACAGCAACAAGGGAACACAGTTGGAAGTTGAAGATTCAGATGAATCACAGGGATGTTAGGAAGTATTTCTTCAGTCACAGAGTGGTCGGGAAGTGGAATAGTTTGGGAAGAGATGTAGTGGAAGCAGGATCCATACATAGCTTTAAGAAGAGGTATGATAAAGCTCATGGTGCAGGGAAAGTGACCAGTAGCGGCCAGTGAAGAGGCGGGGCCAGGAGCTATGAATCGACCCCTGCAACCACAACTATGTGAGTACACAAACACACATGCAAGTGAGACAGACATTCACTCAGCTTCCTGGAGCTTTCTAACGAAGATCCCATTAATACAAGAGCAACCCCGAGAGATATTCCTGAAGGTTATGTTGTTACCTGTGACTGTAGGTGTTGCGCACACACACACACACACACACACACACACACACACACACACACACAACGGGGTATTATCTGGCTTCGACGACAGATATTCTTTTGTTCTCCAGCCTTGGGCTAATCAAGCTGTCCAGGGATAGAGAATTTAATCTATCCCTTGGGTATTTCTCCTCCCGATCCTCGCCTCCAGCTCTGATGAAGTGGTGTTGTTGTTCCTCTTTTCTTACCAGTGTGTGGTGGTGATGACGTCATCACTCACGATAAGTCTTCACTCGTTCATCTTGTGTTCATTGTCCTCCCATGACAGTTTTGCTGTGGTAACAAGTCCGTTTTCTTGACGGTCTGTTTTGCTAAGTGTCAGTTTTCTGCTAAATGTGTGTGTTCCTCACCTGTCTTTCCTGCGAAGTGTGTGTTCCTCACCTGTCTTTCCTGCGAAGTGTGTGTTCCTCACCTGTCTTTCCTGCGAAGTGTGTGTTCCTCACCTGTCTTTCCTGCGAAGTGTGTGTATTCTCCTGACACTGTTCTGCTAGCACACTGTTCTCCTGACACCTGACAGTCTTGTTTTGCCAAAAGTTATTTGTTGCTGACAGTCTGTACTGCTAAAGACCTGTCCTACTAAGAGTCCATTCAACTTAAACATTATTCTACCGATAGTCTTTTCCGCTGTCAATTTATTCTGCTGATATATTTTGGCAAGAGGATGTTTTCTCGTAAACTTTGTTTTCTTAACTTTGTCTTCCCATTAACTGTTCTTTTCCTATTTTGTTCTTCCCATCGTGTGCTGAACTCTGTTGTTCACTCGTTCATTTTCTTAAGTCTCCATTGAAAATCAGAATGTTAAAAAATCTCGGAAGAGCACTAAAGTACTTTACCGTTTACAAATGTACTGCAACAAACACTTACGTACAGATGTACTAGAATACAGATATGCTGCAACAAACACTTTCGTATGTGCTGCAACACACACAGATGAACTGCAACACACACAGGTGTACTGCAACACACACAGATGTACTGCAACACACACAGATGAACTGCAACAAACACAGATGAACTGCAACACACACAGATGTACTGCAACACACACAGATGTACTGCAACACATACAGATGAACTGCAACTCATACAGATGTACTACAACACACACAGATGTACTGCAACACACACAGATGTACTGCAACACACACAGATGTACTGCAACACACACAGATGTACTGCAACAAACACAGTTGAACTGTAACACACACAGGTGTACTGCAACATACACAGATGTACTGCAACACATACAGATGAACTGCAACTCATACAGATGTACTACAACACACACAGATGTACTGCAACACACACAGATGTACTGCAACACACACAGATGTACTGCAACAAATAGAGATGAACTGCAACACACACAGATGTACTGCAGCACACACACAGATGTACTGCAACACACACAGATGTATTGCAACACACACAGATGTACTGCAACACACACAGATGTGCTGCAACAAACACAGATGTGCTGCATCAAACACAGATGTGCTGCAACAAACACAGACGTGCTGCAACAGACACTTAAAATAAATGAAGAAAAAGAAGTATTAACCTCTGTGGATTATGTCTGTTAATTCAGAAGTCCGTTATATAGAGGTCCGTTACAAGGGTGTCCGCTATATCGAAAATTTACTTTACACACACACACACACACACACACACCAGCACCGTCAACAAATTATATACAAGTGCCAAAGCCAATATGCTAATTTAATCAGCACTGGCACAAGTACGACTCACGACCTCACACGAGAGGTCACTACGACTCACGAGCTCACACGAAGGTCACTACGACTCCCGAGCTCACACGAGAGGTTACTACGACTCACGAGCTCATACGAGAGGTCACTACGACTCACGAGCTCACCCGAGAGGTCACTACGACTCACGAGCTCACCCGAGAGGTCACTACGACTCACGAGCTCACCCGAGAGGTCACTACGACTCACGAGCTCACCCGAGAGGTCACTACGACTCACGAGCTCACCCGAGAGGTCACTACGACTCACGAGCTCACACGAGAGGTCACTACGACTCACGAGCTCACACGAGAGGTCACTACGACTCACGAGCTCACACGAGAGGTCACTACGACTCACGAGCTCACACGAGAGGTCACTACGACTCACGAGCTCACACGAGAGGTCACTACGACTCACGAGCTCACACGAGAGGTCACTACGACTCACGAGCTCACACGAGAGGTCACTACGACTCACGAGCTCACACGAGAGGTCACTACGACTCACGAGCTCACCGAGAGGTCACCTACGACTCACGAGAGCTCACTACCCGAGAGGTCACTACGACTCACGAGCTCACACGAGAGGTCGCTACGACTCACGAGCTCACACGAGAGGTCACTACGACTCACGAGCTCACACGAGAGGTCACTACGACTCACGACCTCATACGAAAAGGTCGCTACGACTCACAGCCTCATACGAAGAGGTCACTACGACTCGCCTCACACGAGAGGACACTACGATTCACGATCTCACACGAAGAGGTCACTACGACTCATGCCCTCACATGAGAGGTCACTACGACTCATGGCCTCACATGAGGTCACTACGATTCATGACCTCATATGAGGTCACTACGAGTCATGACCTCACACGAAATGTCACTACGACTCACGACACTGTACAGAAGGTAAAATTTACTTGATCTTCATTGTGACCTCTCTTGTCTTATGCCTAATGAAATTTAAATAAATTTTCACCCAAATCTGTTACATCCTCAGGTGTTGGATGCTCAGGTGTTAGTTCCTCATGTGTTAGATCCTTACATGTTAGTACCTCAGGGTTTTTCAATTTCAGTTATGGCTTTCAGTTCTCCCTCAGATTATTGTCTTTTGTAAGATTCCTTAAGCTTAAGTTCGATATTTACTATTTCTCTGACCAGTGCCTCCCTTCGTATTTCAGATAAACATCTTCAGGTGTTGGATCCACATGTGTTGGATCCACATGTGTTGGATCCACATGTGTTGGATCCACATGTGTTGGATCCTTAAGCGTTGGTTCTCCAGATGTTGGTGCCTCAGGTGTTGGTTCTTCAGGTGTTGTTTCCTCAGGTGTTGTTTCCTCAGGTGTTGTTTCCTCAGGTGTTGTTTCCTCAGGTGTTGTTTCCTCAGGTGTTGTTTCCTCAGGTGTTGGTTCTTCAGGTGTTAGTTCCTCAGGTTCTGGATCCTCAGGTGTTGGTTCCTCAGGTGCTGGTTCCTCAGGAGTTGATTCCTCAGGAGTTGATTCCTCAGGAGTTGATTCCTCAGGAGTTGATTCCTCAGGAGTTGATTCCTCAGGAGTTGATTCCTCAGGAGTTGATTCCTCAGGAGTTGATTCCTCAGGAGTTGATTCCTCAGGAGTTGATTCCTCAGGAGTTGATTCCTCAGGAGTTGATTCCTCAGGAGTTGATTCCTCAGGAGTTGATTCCTCAGGAGTTGATTCCTCAGAGTTGATTCCAGGAGTTGATTCCTCAGGAGTTGATTCCTCAGGAGTTGATTCCTCAGGAGTTGATTCCTCAGGAGTTGATTCCTCAGGAGTTGATTCCTCAGGTGTTGGTTCCTCAGGTGTTGGTTCCTCAGATGTTGGTTCTTCAGATGTTGGTTCCTATGGTGCTGGATCCTCAGGTAGGATATATTAGGGAACAGCGTGACGTGGTTGCTGTTGCTGTTGTTATTGATATTACTGTTGATATGTCAGAGCTGTAGTTGATGTTGCTTGTCTTGCTTCTGTTGTTATTGCTGACGCTTATGTTGCTGTTTATTGCGAACAAAAGTGTAGAGCATTTGGCCTGCACACCTGGCTGTAACACAATAACCACTTAGGAATGAGCAAAAGGCAGCAGAGAGGGTAAATAATTGTATTTCCTTCAAAACAAGCTGGCATTTACAATAGGTATAGCCTGTGTACGGTATTTACAGCTATGTACAATGAGACAAATGCACGCTCAAGACACGGTGAAAACCATAGCGACCAGCTGTAGTCTGCCAAGGATACTTCACGAGTGTACCACATCGTTTCACAGGTTTGGCGGGCTTCCTTGTGATTGGCTGGTTGAACCAAGGTACTGGTATAACGATGGGGCCCCTACTCGTTAAATCCTTAGCACCTGGTTTGTTGGTCATCAGACATGCCTATACAGATGTGTGACAGGACAAATAAAATGTACCCCCCACCCAAAACGAGTCTAATGGCCAGGACAAGGCAACCTCCATGGGTAGTGTGCCACCATGGCACGAGAAACTAATGGAAGTGTCTTTCCTCTCAACCATCCAGCCTATTAGGTAGTGTTCAACTCAAAAAGACTTGCAAGTCAGACACAAGCTTAAAGCGAGACAGCAGACAGTAGGGCTAGCATAGGTTCAAAACACTGGCGGACGGGAAAGACGAGGTGAACCATTGATTTGATGAAAGGAAAACAGGTGGATGGTGCACTGAGGTATTTGTGCAGATTAAGAACATTATCCATGAAAGCAAAAAGTGAAATGTATGAGAGTGTAGTGGTACCAACACTCTTGGGTGTAAAACAAGAGTTGTGTATGTTGCAGCGAGGCAGTGAATATGTTGAGTCTGAGGGCAAGGTGTGGTGTGAGTATTATGCATAGAATTAACAGTCTCGGGATTAGAAGAAAGTGAAGTGTTACTAAAAGTATTATTTAGAGGGATGAGGAAAGGTGGTTGAAGTGGTTTAGATAGAGAGGTTGTAGAAAAATTGGATGACTTGTAAGATGCATAAATCTGTAGTGAAGGGAAGGCGGAGTAAAGGTCGATTAGAAAAGGCTGAGTGGTAAAGGTTCTCGTATGTGAGTGACCTAGACACCGAACAAGTGGGTGTGAGCGTGTTAGGGAACCAGGGAGTGAAAAATAGACAAAATGTGCAAGGGATGGAAGAGGAAGGAAAGGAGACAAATGAGTGTGATATAAAGAATAATTAATAATCTTAAACTAATTTTTTTTTATTCCAGCAGCTGTTGCCCAGTGGGAATAATCGCGTCTCTTATCACTGAGATCTGGGGATCTTATCACCCGATATAAAAGGGGGAAAAAATGCTACTTTTTCTTTGCACTTTATCGTCACCAAATCTCATACTCAAAACCTGAGCTAAATCCCAGGGTGGGTTTTCCAACATCTCTTTTCAAAGAATGACAAAATTTAATAATTTAGTACAATGTTTTCACTAAAATTAGAAAGAAATCTTGGATAATTATTAGTATATGTTTAAAAAAAGGAAATACGTGAGTATAAAAAAAATACATTCAACCTGTTTTGGTCCTCATCCAGTGTATAAAACTCAATTAATGAAAGTGTTCACCCAGCACATAAAGCCCAATCCATGTGGGTGCTCACTCACCACAAGAGAGAACCAGAGATGGAGCTCAACCAGTGTATAAAGCTGAATCGTTCAAACTTCATAAATTTCCATACTCTTTATTGGTTGTCTTATTTTGTTACTGATTAGATTTTGTATATTCTGGGCCGCTGCCTCAACATTTTGTTGTAAGTCGATTATTTTGATAGGTGATACCTTATCTTCCCTCCTCGGAACCACTGTGTTGACCTAAATATATAATTATCATTCATGACTTGTCAGGGATAGAAATGTTTCTTTTGACAGGCTGGTTTTATCTCTTTTTTTTTCCCCCTAATAGCTTTTGATTGACGGTAAAATAAAATTCTGTCTTCTATGGCACGGTTGACCCTTAAACCCTAAACACGAACTGGTCCATCAGGGTCGTTTTGCAAAGGAATTGTGACCTGGATATCATACATTTTCTTTAGTTTTGGCACTCTGTCGCTATGGTAACCTATGACCAACTTATGGCACTCCCTAGGAACATCTATGAGTTTCGTAACAATGTTATGCCGTTATATATATATATATATATATATATATATATATATATATATATTCCAACAGAATGGTGTTAATAGCAGCAACAGCATTCCTAACATTATCTCGTAGCCCTTCAGTAGCAACTATTGTGGTGGGATCCTCTCTCTTGTAGAGATGGGTTGAGGTTGCTCCCCCCCCCTTCCCCCAGGATCACCTTACAGAGGTCTGGGGCCACATCGATATTTTCACAAACTTCATCGGGTTTGTGGAAACTCACATTTGGTTTAAGCTTTTTATCACACGTTTCTATTTATTAATTTTTATCTATTCTGGGCCGCATCATCAACATTTTGGTGTAAGCCGATTATTATGATAGGTGATACCTTACCTTCTCTCCTCGGAACAACATTGTTGACCCAATTATCTCTCATGAGTTGTCGGAGTGTTTGACCATCGATGCCAATTAATTTTCTTTCGTTGTCAGGGTTAGAAATGTTTCTTTTACGACAGGCTGGCTTTTTCTCTCTTTTCCTCTAATTGCTTTTGCAATTCAGTAAAAAAAAATCTATATCTTCTATGACATGGTTCATAATTTGCAATAAGCCCTTCACACGTACTGGTCCCTCAGGGTCGTTTTGCAAAGAAACTGTGACTAACGTTTTCTTTATTTTTGCCACTCTGCCCCATCGTAACCTATGACCGTCTTACGGTCATAGTCTTAAGTTGCAACAAACAGCATTCCTAACATTATCTCGTAGCCCTTCAATAGTAACTATTGGGGTGGGGTCGTCTCTCTATAGAACATGAGCTTTAACTTGAAGTGTCTCCGTGAGATGGGTTAAGGTTGCTCCCCCAGAACCCAGGATCACCTTTCGACGGCCAGGAGCCACATAGACCTTTTCACAGACTCTATCGGGTTTATAGAAACTCGTTTTTTGTTTAGTGTTTTTAATGCATATTTCGTTGCTTTTAGTTTGATTCTGTATAGGTTATTAATTTTAGCACGAGGTTTTTTTTTTTAACTATGGTACAATTACTATTGAAATAATTGAGAGTAAGAAGGAGAGCAGGATTGCAGATGAAGATAGAAGTCTTATTAAAAGTAGATGTGTAGACCAAATGTTAACATTGACCTATGTAAAAAGTGAACAATATTTAGACTTGGGTAAGGAAGTTTTCGTTGCATATATGAATTTAGAAAAGGCATATACTAAGACAATGTGGCAGATGTTGCAAGTGTATGGAATAGGTGGAAGGTTAAAGCAGTTAGTTTTTTATGAGGATTGTGAGGCTCAAGTTAGAAATGTACAAGAGAGGGAGATTATTTTCCAGTAACAATAGGCCATAGACAAGGATGCGTGATGCCACTATGGTTGCTTAATATGTACGTGGGATGTTGGAAAAAGATGACATTAAAATATAAAGAATCTAATTCAAAACTTGAGTTGCCACAGGATTTTTTTCTTTTGCTGATGACACTGTTTTTTGAGATTCTGAAGAGAAGTTGCGAAGGTTGGTGAACGAATTTAGGAGGAAATTGAAAGTGAATATAGGAAAGGGCAAGGTGATGAGGGTAACAATAAATGAGGTAATGAATGATTGGATACCAGATTGGAAAAAAATGGTGTATGGAGGAAGTGATTAAGTTCAGATAATTCATAGTAGACTTATCAGTGGACGGATCTACGAAAGACGAGGTGGACCATTGATTTGATGAGAGAAAAAAGTGGATGGTGCACTGAGATATTTGTGCAAACAAAGAACATTATCCATGAAAACAAAAAGGGGAATGTATGGGAGTATATTGGTACCAATACTCTTATTTGGGTGGAAAGCACTGGGTGTGTATGCTGCAGCGAGGCGGTGAATATGTCGTGTTTAAGGGCAAGGTGTGGTGTGAATATTATGCATAGAATTAGCAGTCTCGGGATTAGAGGGCTGAGGAGGGGTTGTTGAGGTGGTTTAGATATCCCTATGTAACACAGTTTTTGTTCCTGGCAAGTAAGTGTTCTTTTCCAACTCCTTTTATTGCAAAACAATAGAAAATGCCCACAGAGACCTGGTTCAACTTGAAAGATAGAGAAATACCTTCTGAATGCAATATGCAGGGTTATAAACTATTCCACACTGATAGGGTCAACAGAAAGGGTGGTGGAGTGGCGATGTATGTCAGAGATAATTTAAATTGTGGTGTTAGACATGATATAAGATTAGAAACATCGGACACAGAATCTGTTTGGCTACAGTTTCCCGAAGGTCGTGAAAAATTGATTTTGGGTGTTTTTTAGGCCCCCGAACCTTGATAGAGAGTGTGGTAGGCTGCTATGTGACGAAATTCATAAGGCATCTAGATATGAAAATGTTGTGTTAATGGGAGATTTTAACTTTAGACAAATTGATTGGAACCATGTGACAGGAAATCTTGAGTCTAGTGAATTACTTGATGCGGTTCAGGATTGCTTTTTAAAACAGTTTGTGACAGAACCAACTAGAGGAAACAACCTGCTTGACTTGGTTCTTGCCAACAAAGAATCACTAGTTAATAATCTTGAGGTTAATGATGAGCTTGGGGAAAGCGATTACAAATCACTTACTTTCAATATATCATGGAATTATCCGGATAACTGCAATCAAGTCTCTGTCCCAGATTTCCGCTTGGCCGACTTCATGGGACTGAGAAATTACCTGGGTGGGCTAAATTGGGATGACCTGACTATGAGTCAAGTAGGTGGTGTTGGCTGCCAATATGACGTGTTTCAGAGCATAGTGCTAGCTGCCCAGACAACTTTTGTTCCGAGTAGGGAAATTAGATCTAACAAAAATGATCCCAAATGGATAAACAATAGATTAAAACATCTCATTGGTCAAAAGAGAGGTACATATAGGCGTATCAAAAGAGGGGATGGACAGTTAAAAAATCAATATATTCAATTAAAGAGATTTATAAGAAAAGGAATAAAAGCAAAAAGGGATTATGAGGCTAAAGTCGCAAGGGATTCAAAGACTAACCCAAAAAGGGTTCTTTCATGTATACAGAAGTAAGATTAGGGACAAGATAGGCCCACTTAAGAGTAACTCAGGTCAGATCACTGAGAGAGATAAGGAAATGTGTGAACTTTTCAATACCTACTTTCTCTCAGTTTTTACTCGGGAAGATACTAGCGAAATTCCAGAAATAATAAATTATGTAGAACAGGACGATAATAAACTATGCACTATTGGAGTAACTAGTGACATGGTCCTCAAACAAATAGAGAAATTAAAACCTAACAAATCCCCAGGCCCTAATGAACTGTTTGCGAGGGTTTTAAAGGAATTTAAAGAGGAACTTAGCATACCTTTAGCTAATCTTTTCAATATATCACTACAAACTGGCATAATGCCAGACAAGTGGAAAATGGCAAATGTAATACCTATTTACAAGGCAGGTGACAGGCCCTTAGCTTCGAACTATGGACTAGTAAGTCTTACCTCCATAGCTGCAAAAATTTATGGAATCAATAATTGCCGAAGCAATTCGTAGCCATCTTGAAAGGTATAAATTGATTAATTAATCTCAGCACGGTTTTACAAAGGGGCGTTCCTGTCTTACGAATTTACTAACTTTCTTCACTAAGGTATCTGAGGAGGTAGATCAGGGTATTGAATATGATATTGTGTATATGGACTTCAGTAAGGCTTTCGATAGAGTTCCACATCAGAGGCTATTGAGGAAACTTAAGGCACACGGAATAGGAGTCTACCTGGAGTCTACCTGGAGGGCATTCCGGGAATCGACGTCCCCGCGGCCCGGTCTATGACCAGGCCTCCTGGTGGATCAGGGCCTGATCAACGATGCTGTTACTGCTGGCTGCACGTAGTCCAACTTACGAACCACAGCCCGGCTGATCAGGCACTGACTTTAGGTATCTGTCCAGCTCCCTCTTGAAGACAACCAGAGGTCTACTGGTAATGCCCCTTATTGTTGGTGGGAGGCTGTTGAACAGTCTTGGGCCCCGGACACTTATTGTGTTTTTCTTAGTGTACCAGTGGCGCCCTACTTTTCACTGGGGTACGTTGCACCGTCTGCCAGTCTTTTCTTTCGTATGGAGTGATTTCTGTGGGCATATTAGGGACCAGTCCTCCAGAATCTTCCAGGTGTAGATTATGATATATCTCTCTCGCCTGCGCTCCAGTGAATATAAGTCTAGTGCTTCCAGGCGTTCCCAGTAGTTAAGGTGTTTGATTACTGGGAACGCCTGGAAGCACTAGACTTATATTCACTGGAACGCAGGCGAGAGATATATATCATAATCTACACCTGGAAGATTCTGGAGGGACTGGTCCCTAATATGCACACAGAAATCACTCCATACGAAAGCAAAAGACTTGGTAGACGGTGCAACGTACCCCCAGTGACGTTGATTATGATATAGGAGGAGAAAGTTTTTCCTGGGTAGAGGCATGGTTGACAAATAGGCAGCAGAGAGTTTGCATAAATGGGGAGAAATCAGAATGGGGGCACGTCACAAGCGGTGTTCCACAGGGGTCACTGTTGGGCCCCCTGTTGTTCACAATTTACATAAACGACATAGATGAGGGAATAAATAGCGACACAAGCAAATTTGCTGATGACACCAAAATAGGCCGTCCAATGAGGACATTAGAGCACTCCAGGATAATTTGAATAGACTGATGCAGTGGTCGGAGAAGTGGCAGATGCAGTTTAATATAGAAATTGCAAAGTTCTAAATGTTGGACAGGAAAATAACCATGTCACATATAAACTGAATAATGTAAATCTTAATATTTCGGATTGCGAAAACGATTTAGGAGTTTTGGTTAGCAGTAATCTAAAACCAAGACAACAGTGAATAAGTGTTCGCAATAGAGCTAACAGAATCCTTGGTTTCATATCAAGGTTGTTCTTCAACTCTATATATCTTTGGTTAGGCCTCATTTAGATTATGCTGCACAGTTCTGGTCACCGTATTACAGAATGGATATAAATGCTCTGGAAAACGTACAAAGGAGGATGACAAAGTTGATCCCATGTATCAGAAATCTTCCCTATGAGGATAGACTGAGGGCCCTGAATCTGCTCTCTCTAGAAAGGCGTAGAATTAGGGGGTATATGATTGAGGTGTATAAATGGAAAACAGGAATTAATAAAGGGGATGTAAATAACGTGCTAAAAATATCTAGCATAGACAGGATTCGTATCAATGGCTTTAAGTTGGAAAAATTCAGATTCAGGAAGGATATAGGAAAGCACTGGTTTGGTAATAGAGTTGTGGATGAGTGGCCTTTATATATTCCTCCTTTTTGTTTTTGGTTCATTTTCAATGAACATTGATACTGTGATTTAACCAGCATTTTCCATCTTCACCAATTTTTGTGAATGACTTTATGTTGCAAAATTGCAAGATATTGCAAAAGTTTATGTAGAGGAGGAAGGGGATAAAACCCTTCCTAATCAAGAAAATTGGTAAGACATACAATGTTCTAGTCGACATCAGATGAAAGATAAAGAGTTAGATAATCTTTATTTCCATTTCTTTTGAGAGAAATGTCAATAGATTGTTTAAAAAAAAAAAGTGAAATTTGTGGTTTTTTTTTTTTAAGGAATTTTTTAGAGGAAAAAAAATCAATATAAACAAAACAGTAAGACGTATCTAAAGTCAATATTGAAATTGTAATAGAACCATCATTCCTCAATAACATCTGAAAAAATCATTACACTCCTATAAATACTCTTCTCAAATAAGTGAAAATAATGTCAATAACTTATTCCTGTTTTATTCACAGTTTTGTTATATGTAAAACTCTATGGAAATGGCGCATCAAATTTGACCGTGTTGCACTCCCAACATTTGTTGACAGCCCTCTGGCTACTGAGGCACCATCTCTCACTCTGGCTACTGAGGCACCATCTCTCACTCTGGCTACTGAGGCACCATCTCTCACTCTGCTCACTCTAGTCCTCACACAAGTTACCATGTAGACTATTTTGAATGAAACAATCATCAAAATCGTTATTTTTGGAGTAAAAACAAATAAACAAAAAAACACTAATTATCAACAGGCCTTGATTACATGAAAAACAAAAGAAATTTACATCTTTGGAAAAACATACTTATAAATATGATACAGAGAAGCTGATTACATCAACATGTAGCCAGAATTATGCACTATTTTTTGGTAAGAAAATATTATTTTCCATAATTTTTCAGGTTCAATTTTTTTTACCCCTCATATTAAGGCCTCGACCCCTTTAAGCCGGTGGGAGAATTGGACTTGCCTCTCATGAGCCAATAGGCCTTCTGCAGTGTTCCTCCTTTCTTATGTTCTTAAACTTTGCATTTGTGGCTTACAGGATGAATTTTTGACAAAAAATGGCTAAATTTTAATATTCTTGCTAATTTTGGATGTAAAACAAAAACATATAATAAAATAAATAAAATTTACATAAAAAAAAAATACACATACTATTTTAAACTTTCTGAAACATATTTACAAAGTAAAAAATGAGCAGTTTTTCTAGATTTGCGAGCAGCAACAAATCACTTTCCCGTTTAATCCCCGAAATGTTGTCTCCAATCATGTTTTCATTATAAGATCCCTGATATCTGTGTTCAAATTCCATTATATCTTGGTGGAAGCGCTGCCCTTGCTCCTCTGAGTATGCTCAAATATTCTCCTTGAAACTGTGAAGATGAGCATTAAGGATATAGACCTTAAGGTACATCCTACAGCCCATCTTACCATAGCTTTTTATCAAGGTCTCAACAAGTTTCACATAATTGTCAGCCTTGTTGTTGCTCAGAAAGTCCTTTGCTACAGCAACAAAACTCTACCTGGCTTCCTTTTTCTTCTCTGTGAGCTTCTTTGGAAATTCTCAGCACTCCATGATTTTCCTGACCTGTGGTCCAGTGAAGATGCCAGCCTTCACCTTTGCCTCTGATAGCTTGGGAAAGAACTCTTGAAGACACTTGAAGGCTGCAGACTCTTTGTCAAGAGCTGTAACAAACTGTTTCATTAACCCTAGTTTGATGTGTAATGGAGGGAACAGAACCTTTTGAGGATCCACCAATGGTTTATGTTTGATATTATGTCTTCCTACTGAGAACTCAGTCCTTTGAGGCCAGTGCTTCCTCTGGTAATGTACTGCTCTGTCTCTACTATCCCAATGACAGAGATAACAGGGAAACTTTGTAAAACCTCCTTGGAGTCCCATCAAAAATGCCACCATTTTGAAGTCTCCAATAATCTCTCAGCCATACTTATCTTAGTTCAAAACTTCCAGTAGAAGTTTGAAGTCCTCCTTAAGAGGCACTGAATGAGCCAAGGGAAGAGATGGATACTTGTTCCCATTGTGCAGAAGTACAGCTTTTAGGCTTCTGAAGGAGCTGCCAATGAAAAGTCACCACTCATCTGGATTGCATGCAATTCCAATTGCATCAAACAGACCTGATACATCATTACAGTAGCACAACCTGTCTTCATTAGTGAAGAAGCTTGAGAAATGTTGGTGACGTTTTCTTTGGCTTGTCACTTGCCCACTTTCATCCACCAAGTCCCACTCCTTGAGCCTTGAAATCAAAAGCTCAGCATTTGACTTTGTCAAACCAAGATCTCTGATAAGGTCAATGAAGTCTGTTTGGTTTGGGTAGTAAGGATTCCTCCCAACAGCTGCATCTGTGAGATCATAGTCTTGTTCACTGTGCTCTTCATTTTCTGATTTGCTGCTTTCTTCTTCTGATCTTCTTCTGACGGTTGACTTCTTTCTGGAGGTGTAGGTACAGGAAGATCAGCACTGTGTGGTACTGGTGCAGTAGAAGAGGGAAGGTCTGGATAAGAAATAGCAGGTGCATTTTTCCCAGTTCGGCGTTTGGAAGGATCCACCAGGCAGAAGTAGCAGTTGGTGGAGTGATCAGTGGGTTCACCAGGCAGAAGTAGCAGTTGGTTGAGTGATCAGTGGGTTCATCACGCAGAAGTAGCAGTTGGTTGAGTGACCAGTGGGTTCAACAGGCAGAAGTAGCAGTTGGTTGAGTGACCAGTGGGTTCACCAGGCAGAAGTAGCAGTTGGTTGAGTGACCAGTGGGTCCACCACACAGAAGTAGCAGTTGGTTGAGTGACCAGTGGGTCCACCACACAGAAGTAGCAGTTGGTGGAGTGATCAGTGGGTTCACCAGGCAGAAGTAGCAGTTGGTTGAGTGACCAGTGGGTCCACCACGCAGAAGTAGCAGTTGGTTGAGTGACCAGTGGGTCCACCACACAGAAGTAGCAGTTGGTTGAGTGATCAGAGGGTTCACCAGGCAGAAGTAGCAGTTGGTTGAGTGATCAGAGGGTTCACCAGGCAGAAGTAGCAGTTGGTTGAGTGATCAGTGGGTTGACGCCATATTCTAGGAACAACAAACTTCATGGCTCTTTTCTCTCCTCTATATCATCCTGTGAAAGAACAAAAGAATTAGTTTCTGTTACATACATTTCATTTAAAAAATGTTCCTATTCAAGGTTTTACCCTTCATATAAGTAATGACTTTCTTACCTTCCAATGTTTTCTTACAATGTTCACAAGCAACATGAGGTGCCCAGGTCTTGTCTTGGTCCCCAACTGACATGCCAAAATATGCTTTGTAAGCTTCACACATTTTTTTAGATTCTATTACAGTCTATTTTTGTCTTAATGAACTGACCACATAGGTAGCAGAATGCATCTGGTGAATGATTGCAGCCTCTTGATGCCATTTCACTTTTTCTGATGTGTCTTCTCAGGCAGCCAGAGCTGAACTGAATGCTGCTTTGTGAGTCCCTGTTTTTATATTTGCCAAACAAAACCCTACAACATAATTGTTTTACATCAGTCTTTCTTGAAAGTGTTCCAGAAGTGTGACCACAAAAGCAAAGTTCTGGGATCAAAATTGGCTTTCTAAATTTTGTTTAGTTATAAAGAATTGGGAAATGATGCTTATTTCCCAGGAACACGACAAAAGTGAAATTTTGTTGGAGAAAAATAGGATGACTTGTAAAGTGCATAAACGTGTAGTGGAGGGAAGGAGGTGAATTGGTCGCTTAGAAAAGGCTGAAGGGTAGATAAAGGTTTTTGTATGTAAGTGGCCTAGACATCAAACAAGTGGGTGTGAGCGTGTTAGGGAGCCAGGAAGTGAAAAATAGACAAAATGTGCAAGGAATGGCAGAGGAAGAAAAGGAAACAAATAAGTATTATATAAAGAATAATTAATAATATTAAAAAAAAATTAACTAAAATTTATATTTCAGTAGCTGTTGCCCAGTGAGAATAATCGTGACTCTTATCACTGAGATTTGTGGATCTCCTTTATCCAATTTCATACTCAAAGCTGGTAGTTACCTGGAGTTTACCTGGAGAGAGTTCCAGGGGTCAACGCCCCTGCGGCCCGGTCTGGAAGTGGTAGTTTTTGTGGGGGTGGTAGTGTTAGTAGTTTTGGTAGTATTGGTTTTGGTGGTAGTGGTGGTGGTGATGTTTATGACATGCCACGACTATGTTACAATTTATTCAGTGTATGTCACATTCCCATATAGGCTGCCACCAGACCAGTGAACCAGGTGCTAAGGATTTAACGATTAATAGCGGCCCCGTCGGTATATCAGTACCTTGGTTCATAGGTCAATCACAAGCAAGCTCCTCAAAGATGCGAAGCAATGTGGGTCACTTTTGAAGCGAGGATTGGCAGACGTGACTGGGATGCTGGTCTAACACGGCATTTTGCCTCATTTGTTCACCGTGTTGTACACTTTTACATTACTAAACATAGTGTAAATAGTGTACATACTGTAAATACCAGCTTGTCTGTTTGAAGGAAATGAAAGTCATATAGACTTTGATCCCATTACGACCATGAGCGCAGGCCATACTACGACTGTGTTCGTAATATTGTTGTTGGTGGCGCTGGTGGTGTTTTTGGTGGTGGTAGTGGTGGTGTTTTTGTTGGTGGTGATGGTAGTTCGTAGGGATATTAGTGGTAGTGGTGGTGGTGTTAGTGAAGGTGGAGGTGTTAGTGGTAGTGATAATGTTGCTGTTGTTGTTGTTGGTGGTGGTAGTGTTGGTGTTAACCGTGGTGCTGGTGATGATGCTGTTGTTAGTAGTGGTAGTGTTCTTGGTGATGATAGTGATGACAGCGGCCGTTGTAGTGGTAATGGTGGTAGGGATGGTAATGGTTTTGGCAGTGTGGTTAGGGTTGTGGTTTTAGTGGTGGTTGTGATTATGCTGGTGGTGGTGGTGGTAACAGTGTTGGTGATGATGGTGGTGGTGTTGTTGTTGTTGGTGATGGTTAGGGTTAAGTTTTTTTTTTTGGTGGAGGTGGTGGTGTTGTTAACAGTGGTAGTGGTGGTGTTGCTGTTATTGATCTTGTTGCTGGTGGTGGTGATGGTGATTGTTGTGGTGGTGTTAGTGGTGTGGGTGTTATTGTTCTTGTAGTTATTGATGATGTTGGGGTTGTTAATGGTGGTGGTAGTGGTGTTGGTGGTGGTGACGGCGGTGGTGACGGCGGTGGCGGCGGTATTAGTGATGGTTGTGGTTGTAGTGGTATTGGGATGGGGGTGCTGGTGGTGGTAGTGGTGGTGGCGTTGTTAGTGGTAGTGGTGGTGAGGTGTAGGTGTTGTTGTTAGTGGTTGTGGTGGCGGTAATAATGGCGGACCTGTAATTTACAGGCAGATTTTTGGTTTAGGGGTCTTCGCCCCCCACACTTTTTACCATAGGGTCCTCGGGGGGCCTGAGGCAGGGGGAGTTTTTACAGGTCACCTGGACCACAAAATACCTCCATATGTTTGGAAAAAATTACAGTTGTGTCTTTTTATTATATATACTTTTTTATCCTAGGTAGTAGGTTGGTAGACAGCAACCACCCAGGGAGGTACTACCGTCATGTGGTAGTAGGTTGGTAGACAGCAACCACCCAGGGAGGTACTACCGTCCTGTGGTAGTAGGTTGGTAGACAGCAACCACCCAGGGAGGTACTACCGTCCTGTGGTAGTAGGTTGGTAGACAGCAACCACCCAGGGAGGTACTACCGTCCTGTGGTAGTAGGTTGGTAGACAGCAACCACCCAGGGAGGTACTACCGTCCTGTGGTAGTAGGTTGGTAGACAGCAACCACCCAGGGAGGTACTACCGTCATGTGGTAGTAGGTTGGTAGACAGCAACCACCCAGGGAGGTACTACCGTCCTGTGGTAGTAGGTTGGTAGACAGCAACCACCCAGGGATGTACTACCGTCCTGTGGTAGTAGGTTGGTAGACAGCAACCACCCAGGAGGTACTACCGTCCTGTGGTAGTAGGTTGGTAGACAGCAACCACCCAGGGAGGTACTACCGTCCTGTGGTAGTAGGTTGGTAGACAGCAACCACCCAGGGAGGTACTACCGTCCTGTGGTAGTAGGTTGGTAGACAGCAACCACCCAGGGAGGTACTACCGTCCTGTGGTAGTAGGTTGGTAGACAGCAACCACCCAGGAGGTACTACCGTCCTGTGGTAGTAGGTTGGTAGACAGCAACCACCCAGGGAGGTACTACCGTCCTGTGGTAGTAGGTTGGTAGACAGCAACCACCCAGGAGGTACTACCGTCCTGTGGTAGTAGGTTGGTAGACAGCAACCACCCAGGGAGGTACTACCGTCCTGTGGTAGTAGGTTGGTAAACAGCAACCACCCAGGGAGGTACAACCGTCCTGCCAAGTGAGTGTAAAACAGAAACCTGTAATTGTTTTACATGATGGTAGGATTGCTGGTGTCTTTTTTCTGTCCCATAAACATGCAAGATTTCAGGTATGTCTTGTTACTTCTGCTTACACTTAGGTCACACTACACAAGCATATATATACATACACACTCCTCTGGGTTTTCTTCTATTTGCTTACAAGTTCTTGTTCTTATTTCCTCTTATCTCCATTGGGAAGTGGAACAGAATTCTTCCTTCGTAAGCCATGCGTGTCGTAAGAGGCGACTAACATGCCGGGAGCAAGGGGCTAGTAACCCCTTCTCATGTATACATTACCAAAGTTAAAAAGAGAAACTTTCGTTTTTCTTTTTAGGTCACCGCGCCTCGGTGGGTTACGGCCGATTTGATAAAAAAAATATATAAATTCTCTCCACTTTTGTAACTACCAGCCTCACTACAGCTCTTGTCTAGATGTAGGTGGTTGATGTGGTTGATGGAGGGTGGTTGAAGGAGGGTGGTTGAGGAAGGGTGGTTGAGGAAGGGTGGTTGAGGAAGGGTGGTTGAAGGAGAGATGGTTAAGGGAGAGAGGATAGTTGAGGGAGAGGGATAGGTTGGTTGAGGGAGAGAGAGGTAGTTGAGGGATAGAGAGAGAGTAGTTGAACAAGAGAGGGTAGTTGAGAGAGAGAAAGAGGGAGAAGATAGTTGAGGGAGAGAGGGTAGTTGAAGGAGTGAGAGAGAATTTGAAGGAGAGAAGTTAGTTGAAGGAGAGGGAGACAGGGTAGTTGAAGAAGAAAAAGGAGAGTTGAAGGGAAAGGGGTGGTTGAAGGTAGAAGTTTGAAAAGGGATGGGTGCTACATATGAGTAGATAGTAGATACTGGGAGAGTGGAATGGTAAGTCTTGGTAACAGTTACAGCAAAGTAGAAAAGAAGATTACTGACAGGGTGAGGGTGGTAGGGGAAGTTGTTGACGTCTAGTAGGCAAGGGGGCGGGTAGTTGTTGGTGGGCAGGGTGGGCGGCTGATGGTGGGCAGAGGTACGTGTGGTGGTTATGGGTCCGGCCTCGATAAGAACATGGTACACACTTTTTCCATTTTCAAATTCCCGTGATGGCAACGCCTCGGATAAAAGCTTAAAAAAAAAGAACACACACATACACACAGAAGAGGACGGTTCCATTTGCGTGATAGTCGCCCCTGCGGCGCAAATGGCTCCCGCCTGCGGCAATACCCCGCGATATTCCTGCACCTCTACGCTTCCGTAGTGCTTAAAATGCAAGACCTCCCACTGGTATGGGGACATTAGGTAAACACGCCGCCACTCCTAACTGGTCAACTGTCAATTATGCTAGACATCTAAAGCGCTTCTAATCCTCGGGCGACCGTTGCTACGAATCTTCTAAGGCGTTCCTAAGACCTTTTAATAACCTTCCATCATCGAAAAAATAGAGCAATTTAGACGTGTTTCTAGTATGGTACACTGACCCTCTCTAACACCCACTTATCATGACTTTCACCTTAACTTTCATAATTTTTTTTATGGTATTTTCTTTGAAAGTGAGACAAAACGTTTGAGTCATCACTCTTACTTACGACGGGAAGGAGTTACGAGTCACTGATAAATTTCCTGAGTAACACCAACACTTCTACCACTGGTTACAGACACCATAACTTCATGCTCCACGAGAGGGCTCTTAAAAATTGATCAAAAAGTGAGTCATCTTTGGGCTCTAACAATCACAAAGGAGAAAAAGACGGGTGCACAGCAGTAAGGCTTTGGTATCACGATCTTTGCTCCGTATAGAGTTTTGTATCCTTTCTAGGATAGGTTATTAGTAGTCTTCGTAGATGCTTCTGCCTGCTTTCGGTTGTTAGAGCCTTCTATGACGCTCTTAACTGTTTGAGATTGAATATCAGTTTTCTAACATGATTATTAATTCGTCGATCCACTGAACAAGACGGTGATTCCTTGATTCACTGAACAAGATATCGATTCACTGATTTACTGAACAAGGCATTGATTTGCTGATTCAGTGAACAAGACTTTGATTCCTTGAACCACCTAAAAAAATGATCCATTGAATTCTTGAACAAGACTTATTTACTAAACACCTTGAATACGACTTAAACTCTGATTGACAGTGTCCCTGAAACCTGATTTAGTGGTCTCTAAACCCAGTGGTCAATAAAACTAGTGGTCCCCAGAACCTGTGGTCGCTTGATCATGACCCAGGTCATATAATCGCTCCTTAAAACTCAAGTAAGAAATCCCAGTTTGCTTATACACTTAAGTGTAATTACGAATCTCTGTCTCTCCGATATAAATTTTTATTTCCTTTTTGTACGTGATCCAAGCTCAAACAGTAAAGATTATATTTTATATATATATATATATATATATATATATATATATATATATATATATATATATATATATATATATATATATATATATAAATTCAAATTCTTTATTTCTAGTAATATTCATAGTGGGTGTAATTATAGTAATGTACATTTTATGAAGTAGATATTACAAGATGGCCAATAATATGCCTAGGTATGCCTAGGCTTTTCAGGCAGTCTTATGATAGGTCTTACTCAATAGTGACACAATGATTATACTGATAGTAAGGTTAGGTAATTGTAGTGATTAACTAGGTTTACAGAATTGAGGTACTGAAATTTAAATATTTAAGAAACAATTAGTTTAAAGAATTTAACAATTAGTTTATATATTAATGGTAAAGGTGATGTATTGGCATAAAACCGTTTCTATATTGGAGTGTCTTAGGCAAACTTATGACTAGCTTAAGAATTATGAAGCAATAGTTGTATTAGAATTTTGGTCAGTCATGTGAAATTAAGGGGAATCACAGATATCAATAAGTGTATTTTGCTGTGGATATGTGCAAGATAAAGTAGTTTTCATGTGGTTAACTACCGGTTGGGTGCGTAAGTGAGATAAGATGTTTTTTAACGGTGCTTTTGAAAGTGGAGATTGTGTCTGCAGTTCTAGAGTTTTCTGGCAGGGAGTTCCAGATTTTAGGCCCTTTTATGCGCATTGAATTTTTGTATAGATTTAGTCGGACACGGGGAATGTCAAAGAGATGTTTATGTCTGGTATTATGTCTATGGGTCCTGTCACAACTGTCAAGAAAGTGTTTTAGCTCAGGGTTAAAGTTGGAATTTATGGTTCTATAAATGTAGATAGCAGAGTAGTAAGTATGGATGTTCTGAACAGTGAGTAGGTTTAGGTCTTTGAAGAGTGGGGGGTTGCTGCTAGCGTTGGATTGTGTGATAATTCTTACTGCGGCTTTTTGTTGGGTTATTTTTGACTTTAGGTGGGCAATTGCTGTTGATCCCCATGCACAAATGGCATATGTGAGGTAGGGATAGATGAGTGAATAGTATAGAGTGAGTAGGGCTGATTGTGGTACATAATACCGTATCTTAGAGAGGATCCCTACAGTTTTGGACACTTTCTTTGTTATGTGTTGGATATGGGTGCTGAATTTCAGGCTGCTGTCAAGGTGAAGGACCAGGAATTTGCCCTCGTTATGTTTAGCAAAAGGTGTAGTGTTGATCTTAATGTTTAATTGTGGATCATCTGTTCTGTTGCCAAACATAATATAGAAGGTCTTATCAGTGTTGAGTGTAAATTTATTGGCTGTCATCCATGTTGATATTTTTATTAATTCGTTGTTAACAATGGTATTAAGCGTGGCAAGATTTGTGTGGGAGAGGACATAAGTTGTGTCGTCAGCAAAGAGTATTGGTTTCAGGTGTTGTGATACATTGGGAAGGTCATTGATATATAAGAGGAAGAGCAGGGGACCAAGGACACTTCCCTGCGGTACTCCGGTGTCAAGTGGTCGTGTCGTGGAGGATGTGTCTTTAATGGTGACATACTGATAACTATTAGTGAGGTAGGATTTGAAGTATGCTAGTGCATGACCTCTTATTCCATAGTGGTCAAGTTTGTGGAGTAGGATGCCGTGGTTTACTGTGTCGAAAGCTTTCCTTAGGTCAATAAAAAGTCCTAATGGATATTCCTTATTTTCGAGTGCTGTGTAAAGCAGGTCTATCATTTTTACTATTGCATCGTTACTGCTTTTATTTTTCCTGAAGCCAAATTGGCAGGGGTTGAGTATGCTTTGTGTCGTTATGAACGAGTATAATCTCTTGTGCAAAAGTTTCTCGAAGATTTTGGATAGCAACGGTTGATTTGATATAGGCCTATAGTTGTTTACGCCTCTGGGGTCACCACTTTTGTGTAATGGTGTAACCCTTGCTGTTTTGAGGAGTGTCGGGAAAGTGCTAGTTTCTAATGATTTGTTAAATAGTAATGATATAGGATGTGAAAGGAAATGAGCGGCTCGTTTGTATAATAATGGTGGGACTTGAGACAGATGCCCTGATATATTTTTAAGTGACTTGATTATCGTTGTGACTTCAGTGGGTTCAGTAGGTGCAAGATATAAGGAGGATGGGAAATTCCCATCTAGGTAATCACTTGCTCGGGCGTTGGTATCTGGGATTTTACTGGCAAGATTTGATCCTATGGTTGAGAAGAAGTCATTTATCTTGTTTACTGTATCAATAGGCTGTAGTGGTGTTTCGTTTGATTTAGTTAGGATAATATCCCTAGTTTTTTTCAGTTTGTGGCCCATAATCTGTGAGAGTGTTTTCCAGGTCTTTTTTATATCTCCTCTTGTTTCAGTGAATCTGCTGGAGTAGTAAAACTGTTTGGCTTTTTTTATTAGTTTGGTGAGAACTGATGAATATTGTTTAATAAACTCTTTATGTATGAATCCCCGTCTATATTGCTTTTCATATTGATGTTTTTTGTTAATGGATTTTAGTAAGTTGTTAGTTAGCCATGGGCAGCCTAGCCGTTTATTCGTAATCTGTTTCATTTGTATAGGACAATATTTGTTGTATAGTCTATGTAATTTATTAAGAAAGTTGTCTGTCCAATCATCGATACTCTTGGCGTTTGAAAATTCTATAGCCCAGTCAACCGTCTCTAACTCTGTTGTGAAGTTGTTTATTGATGCCTGGTCATGAAGTCTAAATGAAACTTTGGTGTATTCTAGGGGTGGTTTACTAATGTTTGTTAAGAGGAAGGTGGGGTAGTGGTCTGTAGTGCTGTCTGTTATTATCCCCGATTTAAGGGGGCTAGGATGTTCGTCCATATATGGTCAATTATGGTTGGTTGCACTTGTCTCGGTAAGCCTGGTTGGTTTGGTTATTGTTGGTATGAGAAGTGTGTTGTTCATATTGTTGATGAAATCGGTTACTGGCTGGTCATCTGGTAGGCCAAGGTTGATGTTGAAGTTTCCAGCTAAGATAAGGTGGTGTTTGTTCATTTGATTGTTTGTTATTAGGATTTTTAGTTGATCACTAAAATTTGGGATGTTTGTATGAGGCAACCGGTAAATGGCCCCGATTGTTATGGGAGTCTTAAGGTTTTGTGCAGTAAAATTTGCAAAAATATATTCTCCATATTCATCACTATAGCAAGTGGTGTCACAACAGGATATTTCATTAGAGTAATAGATTGCAATACCACCCCCAACTTGGTTTGGTCTGCAATTGTGTATTGCTGTGTATCCTGGTAGGGAGTAGATATCTACTGTATCCTGCTTAAGCCAGGTTTCAGTAAGAACAATACATGTGAAGGTTGTCTTAAGGGAATCGAGGAGGGCAAGGAGGTCATCATAGTGTTTGCTTAAGGATCGGACGTTGTAGTTAAGAACTGTTATACTTTTAGTAGTGTTTAGGACAGTGTTGGCTTGTGATGCTGTGTAGTAGAGGCAGTTACTTTCCAGTAAATTTTGATTGGGTGTTAGATTAAATAGGTTTAGATCAGGGTCGACGTGATCAATCATCATTTAGGTTAAATAGTAATTTTGTTATATCATGTATAGTGTGGTGAATTCTATTACTGATATCTGTAGTAAGGTGATGTTTGGACAAGTATATAACTAATGCACATTGGTCAAATAGAGTATAGTAACATATAAACATAATTGAATTTGTATTGACTAAGTATTAAGCTAGATGAAATAAAAATTTAAATATATACTAATAAGATAAAATTACTAAGAATAGGGTAGCACCAATGAGTTTGGTATTGGTTAAGTATTAAGCTAGAATGAAATAAAGTAAAATTAAAAATTTAGATATAAAACTATTAAGGTAATATTACAAAAGATAATATTACAAATGAAAATATTATAAAATAAGGTAGCACCAATGTGTTTGGTGTTGGTTATGTATTAAGCTACAGAGAAATAAGGTAGATATAATATATATATATATATAAAGAAAGAATGGAGGAGAGAATAAGTGATCTTGATGCCCATGATGCCCTGTATCTCCTCACAAGGTGTCTTACTATGCCAAGACTCACTTACTTCCTGAGGTGCGCACCCTCTTTTGAAAACCCAACACTTGACGAGTATGACGCACACCTGAGATCAACCTTCAAGAAGGCACTGAATCTGTCACTAGAGGATCAGCAATGGGAGCAGGCAACCCTCCCAGTGCGACTGGGAGGTATAGGGGTGCGCAAAGCAAGGCAGGTAGCGTTACCTGCATTTCTGTCATCGTGTTTGGCTTCCAGTGGATTAGTCAAGAGGATTGTCCCTGAACGTTTGAGAGGGTGGTGGGAGCTCAAGACCCCAAGTTCATTGAAGCAGCAGTGCAGTGGGACATCCTGGCAGACTCCTCCAGTAGACCAGCTCCTCCCAAAGAGCACAAACAGTCCCACTGGGACAAACCGATCATGGAAAAAATTTCCAACACAATGCTCACCAACGCTTCAGGAAAGGACAAAGCTCGTCTCCTAGCGGTGAAGGCACCACACTCAGGAGATTTCCTTCTTGCTGTTCCCAATTCCTCTCTGGGGACTCGACTCGACCCACAGGCCATTCGGATTGGTGTTGCTCTTCGCCTAGCCGCCCCATACTCACCGAACATAGGTGTATTTGCGGCAGGGCGACGGCTGACCAATTCGGACTTCATGGTCTAGTGTGTCACACATCAGAAGGGAAGTATGCTAGACATGAGGAGGTCAATGACATCATAAGAGAAGCCTCGCCACAGCCCGTTGCCCAGCTCAACGGGAACCCCAAGTGCAGAGGTCTGATGGAAGTCAAAAGCGTCCTGATGGAGCCACCATGCTACCCTGGAAGGATGGTAAGCAGATTGCTTGGGACTACACCTGTGCTGCCACATTGGCAGACACCTACCTGCCACACTCCTTAGCCGAAGGGGTGGAGCTGCCAGCCACAGGGAGACCCAGAAGACCCGCAAATATGAAGACCTTCCCTCTTGCTATAACTTCATCCCAATAGGGTCGGAGACCCATGGAGCATGGGGCAAGTGTGCTCTAAAGTTTCTCAAGGAGCTGGGTGGAAAACTCATCATAGAAACCAAGGACCACAGGGCGACCAGCTTCCTGTTTCAGAGACTCAGTGTTGCGATCCAGAGGGAAATGCCTGCAGTATTCTGGGCACGCGGCCCACTGCCGGGGAGTTGGACGAAGTATTTGACATGTAGCTCTGAGTTGTTATCTATGTTGTTTTACTCCCCATTGTATTTTGTATTTTGTCTTGAAATAAAGTTTGTATAAAAAAAAAAAATGGGGTAGTAGGGAAGTGGAATATTCAAATGGCTTCAGAAAGAAATCTAAATATTCTTCCTTGAAGTCTTTTTATCCACTTCTCGAGGCAATGGGTCCCACAATTGACACTAGAGGTGGACCCCATCCTATATATATATATATATATATATATATATATATATATATATATATATATATATATATATATATATAATTATAATTATTGTAACCACGAACGAGTGGTATTGATCAATAACTACACTGCACTAGCCAGGGGTCGAACCCATGATGCTTTGGCCCGCCTCATGATGAGCGAAAACACATGACGCTCTAGTCCACTGAACCACACAATCCTTAAGAGTAGCGCATCCAGTAGCACTGAATGTTGTACTCGCTACCCAAGGACATACGGTGGTGTGGACGCCTCTAAGCTAATTTCATTCTACTCCTTGTTTGGTGTACTAGCTCAACAAGCAGTATATTATATTAATGTAACCACGAACAAGTGGTATTGATCAATAGCTACACTGCACTAGCCAGGGGTCGAACCCATGATCCTTTGGCCCGCCTCCTGGTGAGGAAAAAATATTTAGTCCTACTGGATGCGCTACTCTTAAGGAGTGTGGTTCAGTGGACTAGAGCGTCATGTGTTTCGCTCGCCAAGAGGCGGGCCAAATCATCATGGGTTCGATCCCTAGCTAGTACAGTGTAGTTATTGATTATATATATATATATATATATATATATATATATATATATATATATATATATATATATATATATATATATATATATATATATGTATATGTAGTTACGTAAAGTGGTTTTAAGTGTTCATATAACAGCTGGTGTTTGTATAGCAGCTGTTCATATATCAGCTGGTGTTTGTATAACAGCTGGTATTCATATATCACCTGGTGTTTGTATTACATCTGGTGTTCATATATCAGCTGGTGTTCATATATCAGCTGGTGTTCATATATCAGCTGGTGTTTGTATATTAGCTGGTGTTTCTATAACAGATGGTGTTTCTATATCAGCTGGTGTTTCTATATCAGCTGGTGTTTCTATATCAGCTGGTGTTTCTATATCAGCTTGTGTCTCTACATCATCAGCTGATGTTCATACATCAGCTGGCGGTTGTGTATCAGCTGGCGTTTGTATATCAGCTGGTGTTCATATATCAGCTGGTGTTTATATCGCATGTCAACTGGCAGCTAAAAATACGACTACAATTGCAGGTTACTGTAATTTCGGCGAGCCTCATTACAACCATCGATCTTGGAACTAATAACTCTAATTATCTTGGGCCTATAATGTCTATAATTGATATCGACTTAATATTCTTTTGGGAGATCCATTAAATATTAAATATGTCTCACCATTGGAGTTTTATCATATATATATATATATATATATATATATATATATATATATATATATATATATATATATATATATATATATATATATATATATATAATATATATATATATAATATATATATATAATATATATATAATATATATATATAATATATATATAATATCTATATATATAATATATATATATATATATATATATATATATATATATAAAATCAGTGCACCAGGCGGAAACAGGTGTATCCTTGACAGTTTCCCTGTACTGGGATCGAATCCTGCTGACAGTGATCTTTCTCTGTATATATCCGCCTGTTTCTGTGTGTTGCTTTGATATAAAAATCACTTGTGAGGTCAGAATATACAGGAGGAAAAAGAAATAAATTAAAACCATGCTTAAGCCCCACTGATGTGCCCAGGCTGGGAAGAAACAAGGCTGGGAAGACTTGCGGAACATTGCCAGTCTCCCTGCAGTGGGTTCGAATCCTGCTCTGATTTTTCTCTGTATATATGTGCAGATCCTCCAACGAATAAAACAGATAAATTAATAATACAGGATCTATAAATCTTTTTAATGAATTTATAAGAGTTGCTTGAACACGATGAAGCGTTTGAAGTGCAACGTGAGACAATATCATGAAACTTCGAGGTAAAAGGTGAGACATAAATGTGGGTAATCTATGCTGTGTGGCAAAAATAATGAAGTTGTCTCTCACTGTCACAGAAGACCCGCTGGCACCACCACTCCCTGAGTCCTCACACGAGACGTCAAGCGTAGTGATAAGGCTGTGTTTGTGTGTGTGTACTCACCTAGTTGTTGCAGGGGTCGAGTCACAGCTCCTGGTTCCGCCACTTCACTGGCCCCTATTAGGTCACTGTTCATGCTCCATGAGTTTTATCATACCTCTTCTTAAAGCTATGGATGGATCCTGCCTCCACTACATTACTTCCCAGACAGTTTCACTTCCTGACAACTCTGTGTCTGAAGAAATACTTCCTAACATCCCTGTGATTCATCTGAGTCTTCAACTTCCAACTGTGACCCCTTGTTGCTGTGTCCCATCTCTGGAACATCCTGTCTCTGTCCACCTTTTCGATTCCTCTCGGTATTTTATGTCGTTATCATAATCCCGGTAACTCTCCTGTCCTCCAGGACTTTGTGGTTACATATTCTATCATTTCATTTATTGTTTTTCTCATCAGTTTTCTTTCCCACTGTGCCTAGTCAATCTCCTTTTGACTGAGACGGAAATCACTCACAACTAGCAACTTTGCCCTACCCATATGAGCTCTTCTGGCCACCACATCTAATGTGTCCACAACTGAACATAAGAAAGGAGGAACACTGCAGCAGGCCTTCTGACCCATAATGGGCAAGTCCTTATCAAATCCAAACTCACCAACAAAAGTATTTGTCCAAGCACTTCTCAGTGCCACCCAAGCAACAAGCTCTGATAACCCCTCAACTAATGGTCAAGTCACTCTTAATCCAACCCCTCTCGCTCATAAGAAGACAAGACAGATGGATGGAACTCTGCAGATGGCCAACCGGCCCACTAAGCAGGTTCTACCCCCTTCCCCTCAAACCCAAAACCAAGCCACAATAAAAAACGTCTGCCCTACCCACCTTCAACTCCACCCATGGAATAAGTTTGATAACCAGGGCACTATTAAAGAGGGTACTGAAGGAGCTGAAGCACCTGGTCCATCACCAGGGTACTGAAGGAGCTGAAGCACCTGGTCCATCACCATGGTACTGAAGGAGATGAAGCACCTGGTCCATCACCAGGGTACTGAAGGAGCTGAAGCACCTGGTCCATCACCAGGGTACTGAAGGAGATGAAGCACCTGGTCCATCACCAGGGTAGTGAAGGAGCTGAAGCACCTGGTCCATCACCAAGGTAGTGAAGGAGCTGAAGCACTTAGTCCATCACCAGGGTAGTAAAGGAGCTGAAGAACTTAGTCCATCACCAGGGTAGTAAAGGAGCTGAAGCACCTGGAACATCACCAGGGTAGTGAAGGAGATGAAGCACCTGGTCCATCACCAGGGTAGTGAAGGAGCAGAAGCACCTGGTCCATCACCAGGGTAGTGAAGGAGCTGAAGCACCTGGTCCATCACCAGGGTAGTGAAGGAGCTGAAGCACCTGGTCCATCACCAGGGTAGTGAAGGAGCTGAAGCACCTGGTCCATCACCAGGGTAGTGAAGGAGCTGAAGCACCTGGTCCATCACCAGGGTAGTGAAGGAGATGAAGCACCTGGTCCATCACCAGGGTAGTGAAGGAGCTGAAGCACCTAGTCCATCACCAGGGTAGTAAAGTAGCTGAAGCACCTAGTCCATCACCAGGGTAGTAAAGGAGCTGAAGCACCTGGTCCATCACCAGGGTAGTGAAGGAGCTGAAGCACCTAGTCCATCACCAGGGTAGTAAAGGAGCTGAAGCACCTGGTCCATCACCAGGGTAGTGAAGGAGCTGAAGCACCTAGTCCATCACCAGGGTAGTAAAGGAGCTGAAGCACCTGATCCATCACCAGGGTATTGAAGGAGCTGAAGCACCTGGTCCATCACCAGGGTATTGAAGGAGCTGAAGCACCTGGTCCATCACCAGGGTATTGAAGGAGCTGAAGCACCTAGTCCATCACCAGGGTAGTGAAGGAGCTGAAGCACCTGGTCCATCACCAGGGTACTGAAAGAGCTGAGGCACCTGGTCCATCACAAAGGTGGTGAAGGAGCTGAAGCAGCTGGTCCATCACCAGGGTGGTGAAAGAGCTGAAGCACCTGGTCCATCACGAGGGTGGTGAAGGAGCTGAAGCACCTGGTCCATCACCAGGGTTGTGAATGAGCTGAAGCACCTGGTCCATCACCAGGGTACTGAAGGAGCTGAAGCACCTGGTCCATCACCAGGGTACTGAAGGAGCTGAAGCACCTGGTCCATCACCAGGGTAGTGAAGGAGCTGAAGCACCTGGTCCATCACCAGGGTAGTGAAGGAGCTGAAGCACCTGATCCATCAACAGGGTGGTGAAGGAAATGAAGCACCTGGTCCATCACAAGGGTAGTGAAGGAGCTGAAGCACCTGGTCTATCACCAGGGTAGTGAAGGAGCTGAAGCACCTGGTCCATCACCAGGGTATTGAAGGAGCTGAAGCACCTGGGTTATCACCAGGGTATTTAAGGAGCTGAAGCACCTGGGTTATCACCAGGGTATTTAAGGAGCTGAAGCACCTGGTCTATCACCAGGGTAGTGAAGGAGCTGAAGCACCTGGTCCATCACCAGGGTAGTGAAGGAGCTGAAGCACCTGGTCCATCACCAGGGTAGTGAAGGAGCTGAAGCACCTGGTCCATCACCAGGGTAGTGAAGGAGCTGAA